>CM046845.1:26993753-27212749 GCA_025618425.1 Heliocidaris tuberculata
AGGAGATTATTTTCCAGGCGTATAGTTGTTCAGGGGTATTTGTCCTGGAGATATTCGTCCAAGGGGTTAGATGTCCTAGGGGATAGGTAACCCAGGGGTAGATGTCCGAGGTAGTTGCCCGTGGGTAAAGTTGTTATTGATATGGCAGTGAATGCATACGGCGCGTTGATTTGAATTTGTAACATTCACGGAGGACCATGTTAACCTTTAGCATAATCAGGATGGCACGAGTCAATAACTCCCTTTCCCCATAACGGATATTTCTCGGGCTTGTCAGCGTACTTGACATTTGACTTGACAAAATGTGAGCACATTTGGCCTGTTCCACATTCGACTACATGCGGGGCCACTCATTGTGAAAAAATGGTTACGTTCATGATGTGAATATAACCCTACCGTACCACTTAACTAGAACAGAAAAAAAAATGGCTACATACGTGATGTGAACACAACCCGACAACTCAGCTAGAAAAAGCTGACTACATTCGTAATGTGAACAAAACCCAACCACTTAGCTCGTAGAAGTCAATCTCCGGTCTCCATACTACCAATCCCTAATGCTATAAGCCAGATAATATCGATTTTATTTTACCAGAAACAAGAAGGGCAATAAATATTTAATGCCATTAACTCCCAACGCATGCTTTCACCAGATCTTAATTAGTACTAATTGCCTTCACTGTAAAATAGTAGAGGAATGTTCATGTATGTCTATGTGGGCCATGCTAAGTAGTGGCTGAAAATATACAGTTTATAGCATTTCAAATTAGCATACACACAGCTTACCCATTGGAAGAAGAAAACCATTATGTACCTCTAAAAAGTACACACTGTTTTCTGTGACCAACATGTATATAGAACCAGCAAAATTCATGCACCGCAGATATATTTTTTCCCTTTATAAAAAAGATTTCAAATTACCTTTTATACATTTTGCCATTGTCATAATCATGTTTCAATTTAATACCAATATATCACCAACACATTTATTGGAGAGTATTAATTTCAGGAGTAGCAAGGTATTTGTAGAAAGTAAAGTAGAAAGTCAAAATGGTATACAAATAACATCACTCCAAAAATAAGATAAGTACTGAATTGCTTTCCTTTATACAGGTCAATCATGTTTTGATGTTCCATAAAATGTTGCTTTTAATAAGAGAGATTTTCAATTCAATTCAATTCAGTTCAATTCAATTCAGTTTTTTCAATTACAATAAGAATATACATGTATATATGTATAGACAAGTCCAAGTGTACAGAAATATAAAATACAGATGTAGATAAGAATACAGATGTATAGCTTATAATCATAATTATATGGAATTGAGGGTACCACAAAAGACCGAGGAGGTCTTGTCAAGACAGTCCCCTTACAGTAAAGTAGGAAAAGATGGAGGAATGAGAAACCAATATGAGGTCTAATTATTTAAGTACATGTATATGCAAAAGGTAACATTAAAACATAAAAAAAAAAAAAACATTAAGGGACATAAAAAGACATAAACGACATACAAGAAAGACCAAACAACCCTTAACAGTGTTTTGGAAAAAAATTTGAGTGATAATTAAGGTGAGAAATCAGAAATAAAGAGGATTTTCTTTATATTCCTCTTGGAACTATTATGAAAAACAATAGAAGTGATTTTATTTGGTAAGGAATTCCATATAACTGGCGCCCTATGCCTGAAAGTGAAGGAAACATAAGTCCTGTCTATAGCCCATAAAGGATATTTGTTAACACTTCTAGTATTGTAACTATGTACTGAACTATTAAGTTTAAGCAAATTGAAAATAAACATGTCATTACCATATTCCACTACAATCAAAGAGTATACATGGCATGGCTTTAGTATAGGCTAGAATGAGAGAAGGAACCGGTCTTTTATGATGTACATATTTATTCAATACCATTTCTCCTATTTTGCATTGAAAAATATCATACATTACACAAGTTTTCTGACGTACTTCTACTGTTTTAACCCCATTTTTAAACAAGGAAAATAATTTCAAATTTACAGATCTATAAGATATATAAAGCGTATACCTCCCTGTGAAATGAATCATCATATCGACGCAAACTAAGTAAACAATTTTTCTTATTCTCAAACAAAACGCAAGACATCCGGTGGGAACAACATGGACGGGTGCCACAGACCAAATTTAGAAACAATCCCAAAATAGCGCGCCGAATTTAGAAACAGAGTCTGAAATAGGCAATCTGCAAACCAAAAAAGAGAAGATGTTTATGCTTTCCTTGTCCGTATCCGCATCGTCGGGTGACGATGCTTTTCGTCTTCGGGGTGTTTTCGACTACAAGGTGTTTCAGCAAAAATAATGCGCCTGAATGTTATTGCAAACTCTTTTATTCTATTTTTTTGTTGTTGAAAGTTTACTTTTTGGGGGTCATTTTACAAGCATAAAGCTTTCTTTTCTTTCTGCTGCAAGAACGATGAAGAGCAGTCATTATTAGTCTAAAGTTGACGTATAAGTTCTTTTCATAATCTGATATTTTTATTCTTGCGGCATTTGCCTTTCAATTAAATTCAAATTAACATTTTTTTCCCATCGTTTTTGTAGACATTTAACATTTTTTCACAAAGTACAGTATAATATAAAGTAAGTTTTTTAGAATCAAATAACTTTAAATACAAGGAAGAAGGCGCGAATCCCAGTAAGCTTTTACTTGTAACGGGTACGCCTGAGAACACAAGTACAATATTAAATAGAAGAAAAAGAAGAGAGGGACAGGCAAAAAAAGGGAGAGAAAAGGATAGTGAACTAGGTGGAAAGAAGAAGGAAGAGAATTGCAACATTATATAAGCAATTGATGGAGTCGTATAGCACGCATGTTTAACAGTGCAATGACAAGTTACCGACATAGTTAAGGGTTTCATGTCGTCAAAGATTATTATAAGGGTTAGGGTTGAGACTGGATTTTGTTAGATGCAGGCCTATTGTTAAGTACAATGCTAGATCCCCGGATGACGTTAAAGCGATTCGGTAACTTTGTGGAGGCTTGATTTCATAAATTGTTGAATTTTGATATCTGTCTTGTATAATGATGTTCAGAAGGATGAATAAATAGCCAGGCATAGAAAGGTTTTCAAATATATAATGCTATTATTAAGATATCTACGATTAAATACTCCCATTTACGAAAGCGTATGGCCATACGCTTTAGTCTAACACTGAGTCTATAGGGGAAAATGAGTCTGGCATTTCCGGTCACTTGCATATGTTTACTTTTGTGAAGCACATGATGATTTTGAAGTGCTTTTTTTTCCTGGGCTTCATTTTTACACAATATTACATACACTAATAGCATGTAAGGCCAGGCAGCTCAAATTTTATCAAGCCTCTACAAAGTTACCAAATAACGCAGTCTAAGAAACTGCTTTTTTATATATGAAAAATGTTTACGTTTTTCTATTTATTCAGAGGAAATCTTGGGTTGCATATTGAATAATGAGATACAGAATAGAAAAATGTAACCGTGATATTTGTTTAGTAAATATATAGTAGAGTATACCGGTTACTTGTTGTTATAGAATCGAGACAAATCCTGTCAGTGAGAACTGAGTGACAGTGAGAGAAGTTTTTCCACATTTAAAAGTGCTCCATTTTAAACAGGATGAAATACTGTCTGGAAAAAAGAAGGCGTTAATAACGCAAAGAATAGTAAGAAAAGAAAAGTGATAATAGTAAACTATTCCGCATTTGAATGTCAATATCTGTATTAATAGCTGTAAATGGTGCATTATCTGTGAAACCATGAGCTGTAAATCCATCGGTGTCAACTTTTATGAGAAGCCTTGTTGTGCGGTTCGGAAAAGGAGGGAAAAAACCGAGCAATGACGTAGCTAGCGTACTTTTTTCTTGCTTTATCGACATTGAGGTTTTTTCCTCTTTTTTTGTGTTCGATATGCAGCTCGTGCTTGTAATTTGTTTTGGTAGACCTCAATATCCTCAGTCTGGACGCTACATCTTTTTTTTGTAGGCGAGGATATTTTGGAACACAGGAGGTACACAGGAAAGAACTAATCTCACTGACGTCTGAATGGCGGACATTCTGCTCTATTATGGAGTGACTTTGTATTTTTTTCAAATGCTTGTTTTGTGAGATCATTGTAAAATCGAAAACAAGATTCCGCCCTAGGTGGTTTGATATTTCCAAGCGATGTTTTAATTACAGCTACTTAACTTTCATTAATTCCTTTGACGTCAGACCGAATGATAAATTTATACGAGTTGTCGTGAAAATTTAAAATGAGCATGACATTTTTAAATGCGTGAAAAAGATAATGAACTAATTAGAATAGAAAGTGCTAGTAACCGCAGGTTATTCTTATAAAGGTCCATGGTATACTACTTATACCAAATGCCGAAAGAGAAACTCTTTATTTAGATTCTCTTGACTTTTATGCTTTGCTGATAACGGCTTCCAGCCGAGGATACTTCATCCTATAAAGTTGTCTAAACACCTATCACTTCATGTTCTGCGCCTAAATGTACTTTATCAAAGTTTTATATTTTTGTGCGTGTGTGTGTGTGTGGAAAGGCGCCGTGTGAGCCACTTCGAGAAGCATGCTTATCTATGATTCATGCCAAAGATGATAACGATTTGACGAACTGTACACTTGGGAAATGTATACATGCGACGTTCATTCTTCTGAAAACAATACTGTGTATGTGAATCGTCTTGTACCCCCTCCACACTGGACGATATAGAAAGCAATATCATTTTTCTTGAGTCATGTGACCATGGAGCTACAAAGGTTCTCTCTTTCTCTCCCTTTCTCTCTCTCTCTCTCTCTCTCTTTCTCTCCATGAAATACCATCCATGCTATATCTTAGTAGATCCCTCCACCTATATGGATTTTTTGTTCTTTAGTATGTTTAGATCATACCAATTGTTTCATTACTGTGAATCACACCCAATTGTATATTGCATTATGAACTGGTATATGTTCCAACGTATGGAATGCTCTACCATTGCACCTCAGGACCAAGCCGACAGTCGACTCATTTAAGTCTGCACTTAAGCATCACCTTTTTACTTCTCAGTAGACTCTAGAATTGTCACTCACAAGTTCACTGTAATCATAATTAATACGTAGATATAAATTTGTAATTTTATTTCGTGATTCTTGTCAAACTTAATAATATACATGTAATTATTTGATGATTTGTATTGTTTTAATCTAGATATATTATTGTAACTCTCATTATCACATTTTTTCTTGAATAATATAGTTTGTGAATTTCTATATGTTTGAATTTCTATGAATTGTATACATGTGAAGCGCCTAGAGATAGCTATGATATATAAGTGCTATACAAGCTTTACCTATTATTATTATTATTATCATTATTATATCTATGACTGCGTATAGAATGTTTACGTTCTTGTTCTTAGTTATGATATGTATTTTGATACGTTTCTTTCTTAATTGTGATGATGCTACGATATCCGTAACTATAACATTCATAGTATACGGTAAAACTCGTCAGTTGCCCGGTGCTGACAATTGGTGTGATACGGGGTTGTCGTTGACATATTTTTGTGGCCCCCTCGAGTCACAAAGCCCCACTTTTCTCTTCACTAAACGGATTGATAGTGGCCAATTTCTACCGGTATGCAGATGGG
Organism: Heliocidaris tuberculata; assembly: GCA_025618425.1. NCBI lineage: Eukaryota > Metazoa > Echinodermata > Echinoidea > Camarodonta > Echinometridae > Heliocidaris > Heliocidaris tuberculata. The sequence continues at coordinate 26,999,401 of CM046845.1, forward strand.
GGAGATGGCGAGTGTGAAAGAGAAAAGGGGGGTCTGGAAAAAAGGAGGAAAATATATACAGAAACAGTGAGGAAACGTGAAATATACAAAATAGACGCACACAGTGATAAAATCAAATACAAAGAGGACAGTACTGAGAGAGCGAGAGACAGAGACAGACAGACAGACAGAGAGGTAGAAGGGGGGGGGGTGAGATAGAAAGTGATGAAAGTGAGAGCATGTTACGATATGAATTGAGTGAAGAAATGAAATAAATGGATTTAGAAATCGAGATTGAGAGAGGTTAAGGTAATTCTGATACCATTACTAGGCAATGCGTGACCCTTCAAAGCAAACGATGGTGTTTCTTCTCAAATTAGTCCAGTTTACAAAATGCCTTCAAATTTCAAGAACGTGTCTTATATGGTTACTACTGTCAATTCTAAAGCCTAGCATACTAACCAAATACATTATATAAACATCAGAATGCAATAGTTTTGAACTAGGTCTTCGGAGGAAAAGCGTCCCGTTTGCAGTGACTTACCTACAGGGGAACGAGTTGCACGTCCCCCTCCCCTCGTGGAATAGCGAAGAGAGAGAGAGAGAGAGAGAGAGAGAGAGAGAGAGAAAGAAAGAAAGAGAAAGAGAGAGACTGATAGAAAGGTAGAGTTGGAAGGCGACATAAAAAGAAGATTAAACAATTTTATTCACGTGGTAAATCTTCAACGGCTGCACCCACGCGTTGCGCCACTGCATAAATTCGATTATATTTTTTAACTGGTCTATCAGTTTGGACAAATTCACACTACTACCATTGACAGGAATGCATCTATTAATTAGATTAAACTGACCATTCTCGTTTCTATCTTGCTTCATTTCCTTTTCCCTCCATCCACTCCTTATTTCTCTACTCCTATTTTTTTTGTTGTTGGTCCATTTCAATAATTCGATTTGTTTCTATTGTAAATTCGAAATAAAATCCCTCTTCTTTAGTGAGCATGTATTTCAGTTCTTCGTCGTGATAGAATATGCAGGACAACGTAATTCAGTAATGGAAACTTTTATCACAGCCTGTTTGATTCTACTGAATTGTTCAGTTATTGAGGAAAGGTGAAGAAGAAGAGAAAAAACTATATAAATAAATTTGATCAAATTAGAAATCGGGGGAGCGTTTCATGAAAGGAAGTTGTCGGATATTTCATCCGACAACTGTTATAAGCTACTGAAATCCTTGCATCTGATTGGCTGAGAGCAAATTTGTCGGATAAAATATCTGACAAGTCCTTTCATGAAACGCCCCCCGGGTCACTCATTGTCTTTACTTAACGTTTCAGTAATGATGATTGTTCCATTTTGAAAACAATGCTACGGTCAGACCAACATGCATACAAAAATATGTCAAAATTCTTTAAAGGGCAATCCAACCTTGGTAAAAAGATGATTTTTGTGAAAGCAGAAAAATAAGAATAACAGGATGGTGAAAGTTTGAAAGAAATCGGACAAGGACTAAGAAAATAATGGATGATTGAAAAATGAGATCACTACATCTATGCGAATCTCAAATTGGCAATTTGGTGAGTCAATTGTGACATTTTTGTGGACAACTCTCCCATTTGTCGTACACAAAAATATCATCAATTTGCGGTTTTCTTCGAGGCGCTTTTACCCTTGGGGCTGTACTCAAAATATATTAGAGATAGCATATTTTTATAGGTCTTCATGAACGAAAAGATCTTACTGAGTAATGCATTTTGAAAAAAAGTGACATTTTACTCATTTTGTGTGTTAGAGCGAATGGGGGAGTTGTCCACAGCTACATCACAGTGACATTATACCTATTCGGCCAATTTGAAATTCCCATAAGCATAGTGATTACCACTTTCAAAAATTCATAACTTTCTTATTGCTTGTCCGATTTCGTTCAAGCTTTCACCAATCTGCTTCTCTGATTTTTCCTCTTTCTTTCAAAGCAACTTGCTATTAAGGTTGGATTTCCCTTTAATGCCATGGAATAAGTTACATGAAAATTAAAAACCTAATTCTATAAATTTCCAGATATGGGAAATTTCACAGAACAACATTTAAACGCATATTTTCCGTCATTTACTTCAGGTCAGTGGTTCTACACATTCAAGTCAACAAGTCACTTCTAAAGAGAATTTACTGGGGGCTTTTTTCTGGTTATTCTTTTGATACCTTGAATGAATGAGATAGGAATTCGCAAAATGATAATGAAATTAAAATGACAGTAATGATAATTCAAACTATTTCCATTAAGAATACTTGATGGAATTATTCCATCATGAATAAAGGTATTCTCAACGGGGATTTCCAATCTGTAATATTTTCTTGTACTGTGAAACATGCTAAATTGAATTGGAATTTTAAATTGGGTCTATAAGGCAAATATGACATATTTTTATGGTTATTCAATAAATCCGACTTGTTTGTCAATATTCACGCTTTAAGATTTCAGTTTAAATGTAAATGTAAAAATACAGGATATAGGAAGATGAACAAGGAAAAAGTTGCCATGGTTACTGGCTTTAAGATAGTTAAGTATGAGTCCGGTATGTGGTAGATCGCTCGCGGTACTATATGCGGAAATTATTTTGACACTGAAGATGAGTACTGGTCCTGCGATTACATTATGAAAGAAACAACTTATTATAAAAGGTGTTTTATTTAGTATTTAACACTATTTGTGTACTGTTCAAAGTTTTAGATTAATCTAAAGATTTAAAAAAAAAAATACTCGATCTTGCTGAAAATCATACAAAGTGAAAAGCACTATACACATTGAGGTATGTGGGACAACACACGTATATGTGACATTTAGTCCCAAATTTTAGTCTGTTTGTTTATAAGTCTTCATTTGGAATAAAGGGTAATTCAAAAGCAATAAATTTAATGCGACATTGCTGCTATGGAACTCGTCCATGTAGTAATCGAAAGAATTAGAAAATCCACAAATTATTTTTACTTTTTTTTTTAATATCTAGAACCCAGCTTTCTCTTTAATTTTGTAGAGTGTTTTACATCAGCGATTCAGGGTGCATTTGCAGTTGTTTGTCTAATATTCCTACTCACCAGGAGAAGGTTTTACCATTCATATTGTTGTTGTTGGAAGGCACACCAGCACCCATTAGTGTAGTCCATTTTTCCTCGGGTCTCGCATCAGATTTCAGCATTGTTAAATTATTGTTTTAGTTATTCATTTTTGTCTCACCCGCGTAGTGGAGCGAGACTATAGGTGTCACTATAGGTGTCACTTCGTCGGCGACGGCGTCGTCGGCGTCGTCGTCAGCAATCATGCTGTAATTAATAACTTTCTATGGACTTCTGGTAGAATCACCAAATTCATACCACAGGTAAATCTTTTAAATGCGTTGGTCAAGTTTTAAAATGAATCGAATCTGACTAAGGACAAAGGTCAAAAGGTAAATGAACTTTCTGCCAAAAAAAAAAAAAAAAAAACCTCACTTGTAAAGTTAAAGGAATTAACAGCATATAAAAATAGCATTATCTCATTTTCAGGGGTAAAATGTATGTAACACCATAATTATTGCTTATTATAATAAAGCTGCCAGACCAAAGTTCACATTCTGATTCGTATAGTGAAATGCAGGCGTATGCCTTTTTTTTAACGTTAAAAAGTAAAACGCAGTGTTAGGTCGAAGCATTATGTTCATGGACTCTGTTAAAAATGTACTCATATTCAATACCATTGTTACTAATATTTTATTGATACCACTTGCACAGGAGATGGGAGATTCCTACTTACTCTGAATCTGTGGTCTTTACTCCCGGTTTCACTGAATGGGAAATGTTTTATTTATTTCTGCAGCCATGGCCATAACTGTAAATGTACAAACCTTATTATTGAATTTACATTTTTTTAAATATTTTAATTGATATTTCAACATGTGAATAACCGCCTAATACCCCTTGTGAATTTACATGTACGCCATGTCCTTTAAGATGTGATTCTCATATCTATATAGTAACAAACAATTTCTAGTTGGAGGAGTTGGGAGCGTGTTCGCTTGCAAAACACACGTGTATTTTTCCAGAAAATATGCTATATCACGTGATACCGCAGCAAATATTTTGCTGGACCATTAGAACGCAATAAAAGAATGTATCGCATGTACAATCTGATGCGGCAGACATGACGGGTACAACGATACACCTCTTCATCACGTAGCCGAACATGGTGTCTTTTGTTTACCATTCATGACATATGGTAAAACGCTGCATGTCACCTGATATGTCACGTGATATAGCACTAGGCAGTTTTTGCTCTTTCGCTTGAATAAGACTGGTGCATACCACTTAACATTCTCATGGCAGGTATATCGCCTTTGATGAGATACATATGGAGAAGTAATTTCACTCTTAAACATACACCCATGTGACGAAAACCATCCACGACTTTGCGAATATTGACAGCTCGTGTCTACGTTTAACAGAGTATGTCTCGTCAAATAATAAGGAAAAAGTAATGCAGTCATAGCTGCACGGGGGAGGGGATGATGGCAAAAGAGGCTGTAGCCCTGAGAAATTAGAAAATACCAATATTCGGGCAACCATCATCTCATAATCGGGTAGGGGGGGGTAGTATATTTGTATTTTAATTATAATGTTGCCTAGTACATGACATATTATCAATGCATCCTTTGTCATACAACCGTCACCTACCAAAGAAGAATAGAAATAATTGGAAAACAAAAAGTGATTGGTCGAAGATTATCATTTCGTTTCAGAAAATGGCGGTGTTTCCAAAGCTTTGTCAATCTGTCAGCTCTCAAGGGTGGATATTTTTATCTCTTATTTTTTTTTTTTTTTTAATATTGCAAACGTGTTAGATGATGAAATGTTTCTACGGTTGATTATGGCAAACTGACAGTTGTAAAAGGCCCACCGACCGCGCGTTCTATGCGGGGAATTTACATCCACTCCCGCGGGAGTCAATTTGCATAATATGACCTTCAGTAAGTTAAAGCAATGTCATCTGTAAAGCAAACGCTGATGAAAATGTAGCAGAACATTACTTATAAGGATTTGTTTGCTTGGTATCTCTTACACAAACTATCTGTAGGTACGTTACATCATGAACGTAATCATACTCACTTACTTTGCGCGCAAAGAAGAGTTTACCATCTAACGTAGATTGGCATATATCTGTAGTGGAAGGTGGGATATGGCGTGTATCTGCATGACAACCCTAAATAAGACAAACGTTAAGTTGATTCTAAGTTCGGATATTGGAAATGTATTTTGTGAGAAACTAGCCGAAAGTCTAGAGATGGATAGTTTGCACCAGCAATATTTAAACAGACTGAGGAAAACCTGCTGGAAGTGACTTTCACTGAATTGAGCACGAATACATTGGCACATGATTGGACCGTTGAAATCACGTGTTCTCGTGGTCGATACGGTTAGCTCAATTTCCTTACTTTTCATTGCTCTTAACCTATCCATTGTCGTCTTACTTGGGGAATCATTAATTTGTAGTCTAACCATTCTGGATTGGTTTGGGTGGATTACGTGGCGCTAAATCCCCGCCACTATCAGAACTCAAGACTACCTAAAAAGATAATGTTATGTAGGCCCTACTGGTAAAATCTGTAAGCTATGATAAACTATTTATTCCCGTGTGAAAGAGCTTCATAAAACCAATGCAGCATAGGAAGAGCGTTCTTAACGTCTCGTATTTTAAACAGAAAAACTATAAAACAGTTTAACCATTTTAATTTAACCATTCAATTCTACCACTAGTACTCAGCTTAACCTTGATAGCCTACAAGCACCCATTATATAATCATAATTCATGATCTCATTTAGTCCCAGACAGGACAAAGAGGGAAAGAGGAATGATAGTAACAACAATGATAATGATAATAAAAATGAAAACAAAATTACAAGAATATTTTAAATGCGCACATATTCATCCCAAGGCCAAGGGATGCTGAAAGGCGCTTAACAAGGGTAAAAAAATAATGATTATCTATGAAGAGATATATTTGGAAGAGAGATAGAAAAAAAAAGGAGGAGAAAATAGAAAAGGCAGATGAGAGAGAGACAAAGACAGAATGAGAGCGGGAGAGAGAGAGAGAGATAGAGGGGGGGGGGGGGCTAGAACTTGTGATATTAGAGCAAATATGAGACGCGACGCTCGGACGAGAGTCGTGACCGAAACGAGAACCACTCATGTCTGACCATCGACGCTTCGACTCCTCGTGATTTTAACTCCAAGCATGGCAGAGGGTGCGGCAGATGTAAAAATCACCACATCACATCCCCCGTTTTTAAAAACAAAAGATCGTCAGTCCCATTAGTATAAGACATAAATGTTAGATCTTAAAATATGTTTTTCCCGGCCCCCTATACAACATTATATGAAGCTTCATTAATAATTATACCGTATAGAAAGTACTTAAAAATTGAAACCAAAATTCATGCGAATATTGTGAAATATATACGGAGAAAAGTCAGAAGGTGGGGCAGATAATCATTATCATAACACGCCCCTTTCAAAATGTCTTAGATACGTTTTTAAGGTACTATAAATTTGATCAAGATCACTTTCGACATTTTTGTCAACGAAGCGAGACTTTGATCCACATAGGCCTCTGGGGAAAAAGCGTAGTTATAACAGAGTAACCGATAAAATGTATTAACCTTGAGACATTGAAACAAAAGTAATGGAAAAAATTTAACCTTTAATAGGGTTTTATTCGATGATAGAAACGAAATCCGGAATGGATAATGATTATGCACTATCGGTATCATCAGCGATGAGTTTCCCTTTTCGCAATTAGTTTGATAAAATCTCAAATATGATGCACACGGTGATAGCATCAGCTTCATTTTCTCTGTTTTATATTCGCTTAGAAATTCAAGGCAAACCTGTTTTAGAATGATCGCAAATGATAATGTGTGCACATTAGGTGCTTTACTGTGCGAGGGATAGATGTGGTGGCGGTGGTGATGGAGAAGTGGGGGGATGTTGGAGGGGAATGTTTAATTATCATTATATTGATGCCGACTCGTATAGCTGGATCGCGCAAGGTAGCCAAACTGAAGCGTGCGTGTGCGTTGCGCTTGCATGTGTGGGCGGGTGTATGTCGGTGTATGTGCGATAAGTGTGTGAGCGTGAGTGTTGTGTGTGTGTATAGCATCGTAGCATTTCAGCACTAAGCGGAGATGCATTCTTTTTAAGCAGAGAGGGCGTGACACAAATGATAGATTGGTGGAGCTACCGTGCGATACGGGGACGAACATGATAGAGGAAAGTGATGGTGATCGCTTCCGAGGAAAGAGAGAGAATAGGATGTAACTTATCATGCGTATTGAGATCAGAGTACAGTGTTAGAACTGAACGAGAATTACAGATAAACACATAAGATTGATGGTTTAAAGGTGTGAAGTGCTGACTCAATTGCAGTGGCCAAAAACTGATTACGAGAGAAATATATGCATATATACATGTACATATACATACCGTACAACATACATACATGTATATTCAGCAGAGAGAGAAAGGGAAAGGGGAAGAATACTTAAGAAAGATATATGAATAATAAAGTGGGGGTGAAACAGATTAGAACTATTAGCTAATTATATGAATGAAGACAGATAAACAAAAACAATATGAGAGAGGGAGACATGATGAGAAAATGTGACAGCAGAGAGAGAGAGAGAGAGAGAGAGAGAGAGAAAGAAAGAAATAGAAAGAGAAGAGGGACAAAAGAAAGAGAGAGAAAAATGGCGATGAAGAGAGTTAGAGAGGAAACGATGTTAGGGAACTAAAAGAGAGACAGAAGGACAAACAGACGGAGAGAGAGAGATTAAATGCAAAAAGCGGCGAGATAGAGAGAAAGGGAAAGATGGATAGGAGTCGAATCCCCTGGTCGGACTATAGAGGATAATAATTGTATGAGAGGGTGTGGTTGTGCGGCGTTGTAAGGGAGTACAGGGATGGTGGAGTCACCAATCGATGGGCGTGGCACCAGCTGCAGCAGTCAGTTATTGTCGAAATTCAAACAAGGCTTAGCATATATTCTTCGAAACATTAAATCCATACAAACATTTTAGGGCATCATATATCATTTTCGATATGCAAATATTACATGTATCAATATACAGATGGAAGTCTTTTTGAAGGTATAAACTGAGTTTTAAAAAAAACACTTTGTGCGATAGTACTTTATCGATACGATCTTATTCAAAGAGATAATCCTTACTATACTTTTATTTCTATATATGGGGAAATGTCAATGATTTACGCTTTCAGTAATATATGAAGTTGAAAAATTATTTTACATTTTACCTTTAACTAATTCAAATATCCGTTTTCCCAATTTAAAAAAGAATGCTGTTATCATTACCTATAGATCATTTGCAATTCAAGAAGAAGATTACACTTGCAACACTCGATTGAATAGAAACCCTCTATTTTCATGAAACCTATACAAGAACTAAAAGGGCATGAAAACAAGTCAATTTCTTTTAAGCAGTTAATATTCCTCAAATTGAAAGGGTATTACGGGCCACTCATCCCTACTTCTTAAAGTAGATTTAGAATCGCTCTTACAAGCTGTCAGTTTATTGAATTACAAGATGGTTACACCGATAAGGCAACGTCATCAAAAGGTTAGATGTTTCTAGATTATTAAAGGTTCTCTTACCGTCTTCATCAAAATGCTCCCACACCCGAGCAAAATCTTCAGCTGTTAAAGAATCCTTGGACAATAAACTGCTGCACGAATCCAGGATAGCTGTTTTGGAGGCCATTTTTGATGTTGTAGATGGTGTTTCCTTAAAACAATTTTCCCTAAAATCCACTTGTGGAGATGCGAAAGGCGATGGGACCGTGCGAATTGAAACAGGTACACTGAGAGCGAAAGAAAGTCAGTGAGATATCGGATTCAGACAGACAACAAACAAACTAAGCGAGGAAAAAGTTACAGACAGCAAGCCTTGTGTCCAGTGCTAGGCGAATCCCACTCTTTTTGGCGCGAAATGTTGTGTCTACGCCCTACTCTGACGGTGGCGCTCAAAGATAATATTCACTAGCTCACACCTGTTAAACTCCACTGCGTATACACAGCACTGATGTGCGGTGAAGCAACCGCTCAATTTTTTGGCTTTGGTTGTGCGCACAAACACACCCGCGCCATAGATATTTTAGTGGAAGCTTTTGCCAGAAAAAATGCACACACACACAGTTGTATGCCATTCGTACCACACACACACACACACACACACGTGCATAAACCAATCGTAGTTGAATGTATATTATAACAACATTATACAGAGTCCGGGAACATACACTAACATAAATGTTGTCTCATTACTTTTTGAGTTACTGACTCGACAAATGGATTTTCATTTGGTAATATTAAGATCGGGGTTTTCAGATTTCTCCCAAAATAAAAGTAGTGTTTTGTTTTTGTTTGTTTTTTATTCTTCTATTTTAATTTTTCGTTTTCTGGATAGAAAACGATTTTTATGAAAAGCTGACACTTTTCCAATGTAATTCCCAGTTGAGATTTAGTTTTGTGATATCTGAATCCCTGGAACTGAATTCCCATGGGATTTCCTTTCTGTTGTATTTCTAATTTTTTTTTTAAATTATAGAAATGGCTGTTGACATTCGTACTGATATCTTTCAGAGTATTTTTTAAATAAAAGAGGAAACCATTTATAAATGATTGTTATGGTATACTCCAAGGAAAAAGTAATGTAGCCAAAATGGAAATTCCAGCTGCATAAGATGTATTTTAAAGAAACATTATAAAAAGAAATTAATATGTAGAAAGTGCTCAATTTCAGAGCAACAACTACGACATTACCGACATTTGGGGAAAAGATCTTTTCGATCTAAGTTAGCAAAGGCAAGTTTCTCATTTATAAGAAACATGAATTATAGTTAGAAACAACGCGTATTTTAACAGGACGTAAGCCAAAATCATTACATTTTAATAAGTAATGTAAAAATCTATATATTTTCAGGATTGAGATCAATTTGTGACCTGTTCAAATGCAATATGGAACATGTATACAGTCAGAGAGATAAAGAGAGGAGAAGGAAGAGGAGAAGGAGGAGGAGAAAGAGGAGGAGAAAGAGGAGGAGAAAGAGGAGGAGAAAGAGGAGGAGAAAGAGGAGGAGAAAGAGGAGGAGAAAGAGGAGGAGAAAGAGGAGGAGAAAGAGGAGGAGAAAGAGGAGGAGAAAGAGGAGGAGAAAGAGGAGGAGAAAGAGGAGGAGAAAGAGGAGGAGAAAGAGGAGGAGAAAGAGGAGGAGAAAGAGGAGGAGAAAGAGGAGGAGAAAGAGGAGGAGGAGGAGTAGGATGCGGATTAATGCTCTTGGTTTTTTGGTTGAGTATTCGATTCAGTATACAGTGCGTCCCAGAAAAAACGAAACCCTGAAACAAAGAGTTATTATGACAAAACTAAATGCTCTGTGGCAATGATTTTCTATTTCCATAAATTTTAAGTTTCATTCTTTGAAATGATACTTTGATGGCATCTCCATACATGCCTTGCCGATCAGCATCGTTTTTAAAAATGACATGTAAAAACCCGCTCGAGCCAGATTTGAATTTAAAAAAACGTGAAAAACTTTATCACTTGCGACATGACCCGAAAGAAACATGAACTTTAAAACACAGTGAGAAGATTATTTACTTCTTTTTAAAAAGAGGGTAAGGATAAGGTCCTTACCCTCTACCCCTATAATGAAATATAGCACGGTTATATTTTTTTTCGATGGTGGGAATAAAGAAAATCATATTTTGACCTGAAATAGTACGGTACTGCAATTGTTATGAATAGCGATTTTTCCATTATTCAGAACTGCAACTTCTTTAAAGAGCAAAGCGGACAGCGAGTTGATATTCACATAAAATAAAAGTAAGTAGCACCTTCCATTGTTAGTCATATTTAACAAGTATGGTCTAAAGGGTACATAAAGGAGAACAATATGAAATTATGGCAGTTTTCCACAAAGAGGGGCACTTTTTCATCTCTCGAGGAATATTGTTGTAGTGACGGGGTGTACGCCCCGTCACTCACGGCAACTGGCATCGAGCCATGTTCTATGTAAATTCTGAAATTCAGATTGGATGCATATCATCACATCATGGAAATCTTGTGTATTTGATCCTTTTTAAACATGTTAAAGCTTACATTTCCCTTACGCCATGTTTTCACGGTTTTACGAAAATCTGGCACAATTTTATTTTTACATGCCATTTTCAAAGCAATGTTGCTCTGTGAAGCGTGTATTGGTTAATGCCATCAATGTTTCATTAGAAAGCATATTACTTCTCCATTATGAAAAACAAAGAATATTATTCCCACGGCTCATAGCTTTATCACAATACGCCTTTGTTTTCGGATTTCGTTTTTTTTTTCTGGGACGCACTGTAGAATACTAGTTAAAGATTACACTGTTTTCAATGAAGCTTTTCAAGATGCTTGCAGACAAAGAAGTTTTATAAAATCAGATTATGTTTTTAATCAAGAAACAGAAAAAAAATGGGGGAAAACAGTGATAAATTGTACCCTGAATGTAAAATCCTTTTCAAATTTTACGCAAAAGGAAGAGGATTGTTCGAAGAAATAAGAGATAGGGGCCAAAAGATAATTTTTGAAATAGTAGAGAAAAATTGGTTTGTTTTAACATGCATTGACAATATCACTTTCCCTTTTATGTGCACTATGCATACAATACATTTTCATAATGTATTTCTTTTTCTTTCAAACTCGTTATGTGAATGTTCTGAAAATCACACTTACATGTATATATTTTGATTCCCATCTATTTTCTCATTACTAGTACTTTGATTGCTTTCACTTGGATTAAACAGGCAATGGTTTTAATTTTTCTTTCAGGAATATTGCTTGTTATCCCTGTCTACATGGTCCTGAATATTTAATAACTCGCAATCCCGTCTCCATACCGATTTATATTATTCCATTTGAATAAATTTGATTGAATGCTTAATCTGGAAATTATACAGAAACCAAGAGTGAACATTGATTTGATTTATAGAGATGGCATGACATGCTTTTTTGCCAAACCTTCTAATTAAATTAGTTGAGAGATGTAAGAATACATTACACGTACATTATACATTATAAATTATAGGATTCGATTTTCAATTAATTTAATTTAATGACATTTATTTCCAAATTTCAATATAAGTGTACAGAGAAATGAGTGAACAAAATAATGTAAATGTATTTTTAACAAAAATATGACAAAATATACATTCATGTGGTACATACATAGTTGGAGGACACACCTCTAAAAGAAAACGCTTGGGGCGAGGGTGCCCTTAGTACTACATAATAAATATACAAAAAGGAATTAAGAATGTATTACCCCCAAAAAGAAGAAAAAAGATAACATTCCTAGACCGCTCAGCTTGATTGGATGGAAAAAGAAAAATGAAAAAAAAAAAAAAAAAAGAGGGGAAGGAGATGAAAATGAGGGGGGGGGGCGGTGGAGAATGGAGGTGCAAAAATAAAAGGAGTACGGAAAAGAGAAATATTCACGAAGAAACAGAAAGAAGAAAGGGAGAGAGAATAGACCCAATGGAGGGTGGTGAAGTGTTTTAAACCATATTATTTGTAAGATGAAGTGAAATGTTTTTTTCATCCTTCTTGAGAAGCTGGCAAGAGATGCGGAGTATTTCATTTCATGTGGGATAACGTTGCACAGCTTAGGTCCCGAGTACCGGATGTTATTTTGGAATAATAAGGTTCTGTGCTTGGGTATATGGATGTGATTTGCGTGTCTGGTTTCATATTTATGAATAGTAGAATTCAATTGAAAGAGGTTACAAAATTCGTCAGGAAATAAAATTTTTGTACATTTGTACATAAATATGCTTTGTTGTTTATTTATATCGGTAAATTTCAGTATATTAAATTGTTTGAACAAATGGTCGACGTGACAACGGGGAGCAGTACCTGTAGTTATACGAATTAGTTTCTTTTATAGAGTGATTAATTTGTGTAATTTGGAGGTTGTAGAGTTCCCCCAGGTTAGGTTGCAATATGATAGATATCGTAGGATTAGAGAATTGTACAACATACGGAGGATGTTTGGTAAAATGTGTCGCAGTCTAAAAATAATGCCAATGTGTTTAGAGACTTTGCTTTCTGTTTCAAGAATATGTTTTTTTCCAAGACATAGAACTATCAATGTGCACACCTAGAAATTTTGTGTTTTCAACTCTAGGTAGTAGTACTTTGTCGAGATATATGGAAATGCTGTCTAAATCAATGTTTTTATTGTTATAGAAGATCATATAGTTACATTTTTTTTTAATTGACAGACAATTTATTAGCCTTAAACCACTCGCAAACAACGGTTAGCTGTTGATTAGCATTACTGCACGGAGAGGTAAGATAAAACATTCGTGTCGTCGGCATAAAGAACAAAAGTTGATTTGAAGATGTCGTTTATATAAAGAATAAAAAGTAATGGACCAAGCAACGACCCTTGAGGTACATCACGTGTGATATTACTCATGTTTGAGACGACCGAGTCAAATTTAGTGCACTGGAGGCGATTACTAAGATAACTGGCAAACCAATCCTGTGCTATGTCACGGATTCCATACATATAAAGTTTTTTCAATAGAATTGAGTGATTAATGGTATCGAAGGCTTTCGATAAGTCCATAAGAATTCCAATTGAATATTGATTTTTTTTTAAAGGAGTCAATTATATCGTTTGTTAGTTTAGATAATGCCATAGCTGTAGAAAAATCTTGGCGGAATCCAAATTGGTTTTGTAAATAATATCGTGTTTAACAAGAATTTCATAAGTCCTAGTGTATAAAATGCGTTCGAGAATTTAAGAAAAAAAAACCGATTGAAAAGATATTGGTCTATAGTTAGTAAGCTGTCTTTTGTCCCCAGTCTAAAATAAAGGTGTGACTCTAGCTATTAATTGGTCTGGAAAAATCCTTTTATTAAGTGATAAATTGAAAATATGACACAGCGGTTTAGATTATACGGAATCGCACTTTTAATTACCCCGGGACTGAATTCATCTATTATTTTCAAACGAGTTTGACAATATTACTTATTTCATTCTCATCTGTAGGATATAGAAATAGAGAATCATCAGGCGGAATATTCATGTATGTCCGAAAGTAAGTATTACACCGCGGTACTTTCTTAGCAAGAGTCGGACCAATGTCTGTGAAGAAATCGTTAAATGAATTACTTATGGATAAAGGATCAGTCACAATTTTATCATCAATACTGGAGACAGTCTCTGGGCACTCATGAATTTTCTTTTTTATAAGTTTGTTTATGGTATCCCATGTACGTTTAATATTTGATTTATTACGCATGAATTTGTCTGAAAAATAGCTGATCTTTGTCTCCCTGAGGATTCGTGCTAGCTCAGACGTTGTACAAGTGGTATATAACCGGGAGGTCTAGGGTTCGAAACCAATTCAATGCGCTAGTGCCCTTTGATAAGGTATTCGTCCTCAAGGCCTAGCCTTTGACTCTCCCTGTCTCCCCTTTCTTTCTATCTCTCTCTCTCTCTCTCGCACACTCCTCTGTCTCTGTCTCACTCTCTCTCGCACACTCTTCTGTCTCTCTCTATCTATCTCTTTCTTACTTTACCTCTCTTTCTTTTTCTCTCCCCTCCCCTCTCCTCTCTCTCTCTCTCCCCCCCTCCCCCTCTCTCTATCTCTCTCTCTCTCTCTTTTCCATCCTTCTCCTCTTTCTTTATACATCTCCCCCCTCTCTTTCTCCCATCTCCATTCTCCTTTCTTCTATTTTCTTCCATCCTTGCATGCTCCCACCTATATTTTTCCGTATTTACTCATATAACGCTTGTTTTCGTTCCCATTCACCTTGTTATACTAGAATCGAATCGCTTTGGCATAATCATTACTGATTTTAATAATTGCCACAATCATTTGCTCTGTGTTTCCCTAGTAATCCAAACGAGGTCATAGCCAAGGGATTAGCCCCTCTCCCGAATCCATATGTTTGAATGTTTCTCTGCATCAACCAGCTGTTGTTCTGAGCTAGTTTGCAGAGAATCGATTCGGCTTCCAATAGCATCACCTTTTCAGGCCCTTGGGCTGTTTACTTTGCAATATTAATATCGTAATTAGTGCGGGATAGCAAAGCCAGCAGGCAAATTTTAAAGGGAATTGAAAGAGATACATCATAAAAGAAAATATTGCGACACCTTTAATAAAAAAAAATGTAATTTTCTCAAAACTAACCTTTAAATATCTATAATGGATCATTTTAGTCAAAAAGGGTGTTGACTAATTTTACTTTTTGAGGTGGAGGATTATAAGCAATTTATAGTCAACGAATAATTTGACAACTTTTCTCTCATGTATGATAAATGATTAATAAATTTCGCATATCTCACTTATTTGTTGCATATCGGTCGACCCTGCAGGAAAAGAAATAATATAGGTGTCCGTCGTCTGCATACACATCTACTTACTGAGTATAACAAAGATATCGACGCTAGATTCATGTAATATGGCTGTAAAACACTGTAAGAGCACTGTAAGAGCAACATGATAAATGAAAAATATTGAATTGCATTGTATATAGGACAAGTGGGACTTTGATTTCCATATTGACATCAAACACTAAGCCACTGCAACATGTACATGGTGGTATATCCAAAAATGTATAAACTTTTGGAGGGATCAAAATTGGAAATTGAAGCCATTTCAATGCAATTTCATGTATGCACACTGGTCGCTGAATTCGCGAAGTGGCACAACCTCCCGCGGATCTTTCAAAACGCATTCCGAGAAAAACGCGATTCAATTTTTTGCATATTGAAAACAGCTAATTTGACTTGTTGATATGTTAAATTTGATAAATCATATATGTTATGAACGAGAAGAATCTTGTCTACCTATTCCTGTAGAAAAATAGAGTTGTTCATTTGAAATGTTAGCAGTGCAAGGATGCAAACATTCGTGTCACTTTGTGCCACTTCGTGAAAAAAAATCATTCTCACCGTATGTGTTTTTTTATTCGTGAATACCCTCTGCGACCAAAAAGTAAATTAAAATCTTAATGTTTTTCGTCTCTTGGGCATACAAAAGGAGGGGTTTACGCCAGCTGCACCCTATACTGGATACACCGTTATTTTTTTCCAAAATCAATCATGCGGGACTGTCTATATATTTTAAATGGAATAACAATTTGTAGAATCAGTTTTGGCCTTGGCTCAAAGGTACAAAATTAGCCGGGTGAATACTAAAAGTCGAGCTGGCTCAGTAGGTAGAGAACGTTTGTCTCTTCCCTTTCTCCTGTTCTCAAAATACAGCATATATAGGATGTTAAACTGACGCCTCTTTTATAATAGAACCGCACCCAATCCTACTGGATGTTTGGTAATATATGTAATGGTGGAAAATGAGGTGTAGTGGTACACATGCAGATGCCTTATACAATGTTATAGGCCCTTGGGAGAAGGAACCTGAGGGTATCAATGATGTAGTTTACTCTCCCCTCACATGAACGGATGACTATCGGGGTAACCTCGCTAGTCATAAGGACCGCTATTCATAAGGACCACTTATTCACAAGGACCGCTATCCAAAACGCGTTACTAAATGAATAGCTGTTTTGTATGAATAGCGGCCCCTCTAGATAGCGAGCAAACCACAGACAAATTACCTCGCTATTCATAAGGACCTCCATTCATAAGGACCACTATTCATAACTATTGATAAGGACCGCTATTCATAACGCGTGTTAAATGAATAGCGGTTTTCTATGAATAGCAGTACTTATGAATAGCGAGCAGACCTGTGACTATCATTGACGATATTGAAATCATCCAAGTATATTTCATACATTTAAATATGAAATAATTATGCTGGCCAATGGAGGGTTGAGTGTAGATTGTGATGTAGCCTGCATGAGCTACTGCAGCCTCTACATGTATTTCACACTTTTAAAAGAAAAGGCTGAGCTCGGCTAAAATTGCTTGTGAGATCTTATTCTTTTTTAATTTCTACATGAAAGAACATCGTTATCAATATTCAACGAAATGGAATACTCTCAAAGTGCGCTCATATTTAAAATAAAAAGAAAGTGTGGGAGCACTGTGGTTTATTGGTGAAAGCTTTTGACTCTCATAGGAGAGAGTTCTGAGTTCAATACTTGCTTAGTACTTACATTCTTAGACAAGGTGTATCAAAATTGTTTACTTGGCAATGATGCATGGGTTATAATAATGGGGTCTGCTTGCTATTCATTAGGACCGCTATTCATAGAAAACCGCTATTCATTTAACACGCGTTATGGATAGTGGTCCTTATATGAATAGTTATGAATAGTGGTCCTTATGAATGGAGGTCCTTATGAATAGCAAGGTAATTTGTCTATGTTTTGCTCGCTATTTAGAAAGACCGCTATTCATACAAAACCGCTATTCATTTATTTACGCATTATGGATAGCGGTCCTTATGAATAAGTGGTTCGTATGAATAGCTGTCCTTATGACTAGCGAGGTTACCCCATAATAATACGGGCCCTCAGGAAGAGCAGTGTTAATACTGACATGGCTACCCTGGGTAAATAAGACAATATATATTTTACAACAAATGCTGATGCTCTACAGGCCGTCCTATGTGATGTACAGTGATATATATTATGTGCGTCCACGTGCTTTTTATCTTTTGTGACAAGATTCAGTCCATTTATTAACATTACAGAACCTCATAATACACGATTACTCCTATTTACAACATAATCAAACATTCAAAATTACTTCTAGACGGTTTGCAATCGCATGAGCAATACTCAACTTTAAGACTGGTTAGTTACATGTATAATGCTATCTGGTTTGGTTTTGTCAACATGCATAATGCAGGCCTAGTTATCAACTCCGATGTACTTTAGTAAAGCATTATCAAACGCCATGAACCTGGAGAATTCACTTTTGCTGGTACTTTGTGTCAATAATGTTATTTATGAGAATTAGTCCATAAACAAATTCGGGACAATATGTTTAAAAGGTGCGAAGAATTTCATTATCATTATTCTTATTGTCAGAGGTTCTTTATATTATGATTGAAACGCTTATCTGCTCAATTTAGCAATTCTATATCGCATGATACAAAATGACGTTGAACCCCATGGCGTACTTAAAGCTACTGTGGCTGCTAACCAATACGTTAAATTCAATCATACCGGGAATTTGATACGAGTACGAATTTTTATCGACCACGAGCAGTCGCATTACCAAGCCTTTGTTGGAGTTGCTATTGATTTTTAAATCGAAATGATCTCATATGGAAGTTAAACTAGATCAATACGGCTAACCCATTACAAACATCTTGCTATTACCGTGTCCCATTTCATCCTGAAGATGCACCTTCATGTGCTTACAATGTCAAAAGACAACATGTGGACCGGATAGAGGCAAGGATTTGGGTCCCATGCATATAATATCGATATGGAAATATGAATATATTAAAGGATTTATCCCCGTTTCTGCATTGTATTTGCCGATACTTCATTTCATGAGATTATAAAGGCTGTCATAAATCTGCTATTTGCTGTTTTCTCTTTGTTTCATCGTAATCAATTTTCGAGTAGTTTTACTAGATAGATGGCGCGTTATTAATGCATTGTATAATAATTATTATTATCAGTACATGTAAAAGAAGCATTAGTAGTACTAGTAATAGTAGTAGTTCATATTATTATTATTATCATTATTGCTATAATTATTGTTATTATTATTATTGTTATCATTATCATTATCATTATAAATATTATCATTATTTTATTATTATTATTATTATTATTATCATTATCATTATTTTTATTATCTTATAATTATTATCATTGTTATTATCATCATCATCATCATCACAAAAATCATAATCATCATCGTTAGTGCGAGTAGTAGTAAAAGTAGTAGTAGTTGTAGTAGTAGTAGTAGTAGTAATAGAAGTAGTAGTAGTAGTAGTAGTAGTAGTAGTAGTAGTAGTAGTAGTAGTAGTAGTAGTAGTAGTAGTAGTAGTAGTAGTAGTAGTAGTAGTAGTAGTAGTAGTAGTAGTAGTAGTAGTAGTAGTAGTAGTAGTAGTAGTAGTAGTTTATATCATCCCCCTTTTCTTCTCATCATCATCATTATCATTACCGTAATCCTTTAAATTCATTTGTATGTGTTTTCCTATAGTTTGTTAACTCTACAAAGCTAACTACAAACCTACATCATTTCACACGTTGTCCATAATGCCCTAACCTGTATAGCTGACAGTATCAGCGTAATTTGATATGAAATTGAAAAACGGTATCAGCAAGATGTGTTTGATACGTTGTCAGATGAATCTAGTTCACAGGGGAATTGAGAAAAACTGGAACACTGGTTTGGGTGGAAGCAAAAGTAATAAGATCGGTGACGTCTTCAGAAAAATCTGACAAAAAGAATAGAAAGTTACCTTTTTTTTTTTAGATTACTAATTATAATTTTAATTAATAACGGGTCATAATGTATGATGTCTCAAATGAATCTTTCCTCGCTCTTTCGCTTTCTCTCAGCTGACGTTACAATATTTTGTTCAATGATATAAGGGGAATGCTCTCTTGTCCCTACAGATTTTAATTCATCCATCATCCCAGCTCTCATTCGTTTCTTCAAAAATAAGCCTCTTTGGCGACCCCCTCCTTCTCAGACGAATTCCAGGGCCTGTCTGGAGCGTGTGACCAAGGTCTTGATACGTCTCTGCCTAGGA
Source organism: Heliocidaris tuberculata (assembly GCA_025618425.1). Classification (NCBI taxonomy): domain Eukaryota; kingdom Metazoa; phylum Echinodermata; class Echinoidea; order Camarodonta; family Echinometridae; genus Heliocidaris; species Heliocidaris tuberculata. Next base: position 27,019,155 of record CM046845.1, read on the forward strand.
TTAATGTTAAAGATATCCCCTAGCCTTTATTCATAAAGCCTGGTTAAACCACATCGGCATCTAGCTTGGATATATTATGAATACACAACTTGGTCATGCTGGTCGTGCTGAAAAGATACGTTCAGGCTACAATTCATTGATCTGCATTCAGTTCCCAACACCAGCTAACTTCAATCCTAGACCCAACATTTAGCCTCACCCTAACCCTAACCTTAATCATTAATCTATGATCCCGTCGCAACCCAAGACCTAATCCAACCTTTGACGAAATTAAGAAGCCCGGAGCAGATGGCGCCAGAGCAAATGATATACTGATTAAACTATAAGTATAGGGATCGCCTTTCTGACATGCAGCCCACTTTGTAGGAACCACTGTGCCTATGCTGCCCTCTAGGAATATTCCTATTATTTCTCATATGCATTATTTCTTGTATACAGCTATATTTTCGATAGCATCAACAACGGGTAAAGGGTTTATTTTGCATAATAATGAACATGACTTGAATTTGATTACAATTTTATACTCGTCATTTATTCCATAATTTAAAAAAAAAGTCTATTAAAGAATTACCTCGTTTTGATCCCTGAGATTAACAACACAATTATTGGCATATTCCATTAAAATGTCCTAGCTTTGAATCAGATTTTCACTTGTTATGCTGCGATGTGTTTTAGGAAAACAACCTTTATCGATGTCATAGTGTTTCGCGACAGTTGCCAGCCACCAAGGAGGAAGAGACCGAACTTGATTTGATCTCATCACAAAAATTATGTGCTGCCCTCTCCTGCTTGTCTCTAAACTTTTTTTTTTCAGTGATCACGTAACTAAAACACCAACAATGCTTAGCTCTATATCCTGGTCATTTTATGCAAGTCTCCTAGCACCAGCCCTGAAACATGAAAAGTATATTGTTAGGAGTGTGACTGGTGACGGGCCAAAAGCTGTTTTCCAAACAGCTGTTTGTCGAAATTCAAAATAAAATGCAATTAATTTTCAAATTATGATCTCAATTTAGCCGTTACTATAAGGTGGCGCTGTTCAAGTTTTGCCAGAGCGCGTTGATAGAGAGAGTTGTGACACGCGCATAATAATCATGCGCGTACGCGCTCTTAGTTTAAAACATGGCGGATCATGGAGCTCCCAATAGTTCCCTTTCACGTACATTCTCTATGAGAGGGAACTTTTTGAAGCTCCATGAAATGATTGACCAATCAGAAGCGACCTCCAATGTCAGGACTCTCTGTATGGATAGCTCTGAGTTTTGCCAGTCTAATGCCATTTTAATAAATTCATTTGTTGAATTTTGATATCTGTCTTGTATAGTGATGTTCAGAAGGGTAAATAAATAGCCAAGCATAGAAAGGTTTTCAAATATATAATGCTATTATTAAGATATCTATGACTGAATACTCCCATTTACAAAAGTGTATGGCCATACGCTTTAGTCTGACACTGAGTCTATGGGGGAAAATGAGTCTGGCATTTCTGGTCACTTGCATATGTTTACTTTTGTGAAGCACATGATGATTTTGAAGTGCTTTTTTTTCCCTGGGCTTCATGTTTACACCATATTACATACACTGATATCATGTAAAGCTAGGCAGCTCAGATTTTATCAAGCCTCTACAAAGTTACCAAATCACTTTAATAGGAATTGCCGAATAATAAAGTCTTAGGGTGAATAGTGGATCAAGATGGGAGGCGAACACATAAATCGAAAGCATATCTGAAAGAAAAATGAAAAAGATGTATAGGGATAGTAAGAAGGGATGAGAGAAGGAGAGAGAAGGGAGAAAGCGAGAGAGGGGGAGAGAGAGAGAGGAGAGAGAGGGAGGGGGGAGAGGGGGGTATTTGGGTGAGAGAAAAAAGGGAGAGAGAGGGTGTGAGAGGGATGGATAGAGTGAAATGCGGGCGAGGAAGAAAAAAAAAGGGAAAGAGAGGTGAAAAAAGAGGGGAGAGAGATGGAGAGAGGGGATAGTGTGCTGAAGTGCTGAAGGAAGGAGTAGAGTCCATGATTATGTAGGAAGAGAGAGCGAAATATGGTGAGATGTAAGAAATATAGTTCACTCTAATACTTTATCATTTCCTTTGAAATGACTTTCCATGAAATCACTCACCCTATATGCCCATATATCCCGGATGCTTTTAACTTGCGCACCTTATTTGGTATACAGAAAAAAGGTGATTTTGTTGTTGTTGTTGTTGGTAATTCTATTGTGATTGACGGAATTCTGTTCCCCAATTACAAACAAAAATCAATAGATCCTTTTAATCATTATTATCAACCTATGACCATGATGACGCGGCATTAGAAGCAAATCATATGTGGTCTGTATGATGTTAAAATGACATTTCTGCTTTATTTTTCCTGGTTTAGACGCATATATTTTCATTTCAGATAATTTTTCTTTTTCTAAAACATTGATAGATTCGACATTTATTTCCTCTTTCGTCAATGATGAAGTACCATGAAGGTCTTTGCTTTAAAGATATGGGAATATAGTTAAAAATATATTTCCACTTAAGAATATAATTGGATTAACTTGAGAAAGAGTATATTTACGCTATACACACATAGGTGTTATGCCACGAGTTAAAACATAATGAATGACATAATCACTCATAGCCCGTCTTATACAATAAGCAACAATTGACATATAATTATTACTGGTCGATTTACGTATCCGGACAACTACCCCCTGGACAATTACCCCCCGGACAACCATCCCCCGGAAAACCACCCCCTGGACGACTACCCCCCTAGGACAACTACCCCCCAGGACAACTACCCCCTAGGACAACTACCCCCCAGGACAACTACCCCCCAGGACAATTACCCCCAGGACAACTACCCCCAGGACAATTACCCCCGGACAACTACCCCCCGAACAACTACCCCCTGGACAGCTACCCCCGGAAAAATTGTCCTGGGGGTAATTGTCCTGGGGGTAGTTGTCCTGGGGGTAGTTGTCCTGGGGGGTAATTGTCCTGGGGGAGGGGGGTAATTGTCCTGGGGGTAGTTGTCCTGGGGGTAGTTGTCCTGGGGGGTAGATGTCCTAGGGGGGTAGTCGTCCAGGGGGTGGTTTTCCGGGGGGTAGTTGTCCGGGGGTAGTTGTCTGGGGGTAGTTGTCCTAGAATCGTCGATTTAATGATAGTAATAAGGAAATCGTACTTTAAAAAGGCAAAAAGAATGACAACATTAGAAATAAAAACTGTATCATCAATACTTTATATAGGTTTTATACTTGGGTGGTGTGTTACCGGCGTAGGAGTGCAAATCACTGTGGTACTTTAAATATGAATAGGGGCCCTCTTGCATAAAAAGTTGCGATTTAAACGCAACTCAAAAAATTAAACGCAACTTGACTTTTCACCCAATCAGGATCGCGTATTTGGGACTTGCGTTAAATTCTTTTGAGTTGCGTTTAATCGCAACTTTTTATGCAAGAGGGCCCAGATTTTAAGATATCTTTTCTAAAATCATTTACGGACAAACCCCTCGATCGTTGGTTTATAGGTGCTTTAGTAATGAACTCAGTATAAGCGGTTAATGAGGTATTTAAATTGCACTTATTTTTTTTACTTTCGTGAAAATAAAAAGAAATCTAATTGAACGCAACCTTATATGCACATACCAAGGTGCGATCACATGATTAAGGAAGTATTTACTGTTACAACAAAGCCCGATTGTTAGCTTAAGATGGAGTTTTGAGATAAACGCGATGACAAATGAGTGATTATAAACCTGAATATGACGAACTTGTGGCATACCGAATCTCCTTGAACTTAACTCTGAACTGCCAAACGCTCAAAGTTGGCCAAAACTGCAAAATGCAATGTTAAATACAAACCACAAAGTCCTGAATCACATAAACTGTGTTTAATGCAATGCTGCACGTATAGACTTAAAATAATATGAGGCCGTCGATAATTATGTACTATAAATATTACGTATATACATATTTTCAATTTTTAGGTCTAATCGATATATCTTTCCGAGTTGGAACATGAAGATAAACAATCAAGACATCAGGGGAAAGATTTCTCACCAAAAAAAGAAGAAAAAGAAGAAAAGAAATGTAGTTCATTTTTTAATAACTTCACGCAACGGATTCTAAGTTCCTACCCCTTTTTGTGCATTAATCCCACTTGTGTGATATTCTCTTTGAGTAGGCTCTTCTGTTAAAGGTCCTAAATCTAGTTAATACATTTCAGCATGAGCATTGTTTCCATGGATATGAATATAAAAGCTCATCCCTCTTTAAGCCCACCATACTCTATACGGTTCGGCAGCGATCCAATTTTGAAGGGGGAAATGCAATATCATCATTGCGAACCAATTGCAACTTCCGTATTTGGCTTTTCAGTGAATACTAAATTTTAAAAAATAATAAAAAGGAATAATGGAATTTGAAAAAAAAAAACTTCTTTGAGGGGAAAAAGGGTAGACAGCAACAAATCGATACATTCATGCTTATGTCTATTAACATAGGCCTGTTTCGGAGCCGACTTTGACCTTTCCTTCTGATTTATACGCTTACAGTATACCACCTAATTTCGTTTTTATGATTTATGTAACCATTATAGGAACCTCAATAAGGAAGACTTTACTATGTTTACATTTTCATAAAAATTATTTAATGATATTATACGATTTATTCATTTTTATTTAAAACATTGGATAGCAGTCAAATCGTTTTGAGTGCTTATAGATTAGAATGGAGTATTGCAACTTAATAGCGGAAATGGTATAGTCATATCGGAAGTAGCAGGAAAATAATTATTCATTTTTCAATTTGTCATATCTGCCTGTTTCATGAAACTTGCTTTCACTGACAATTCACAATAACTGTTATAAGCTACTGAAATCCTTGCATCTGACTGGCTGAGAGCTAATTTTTTTCGGTAAAAATCACTGACAAAACGCTTGATGAAACGCTCCCCTGAATGTTCCTATTCCTGCTTTCTGACGAATGGAGGGGTCGATTGTGGGAGGTGGGGTGGCAGGGGAGCCAGCTCCCCGAAATCATTGCAGGATTAATATTGTGTATCCTATATGAAACCCGATTATGAAAGCTGTAACGATGACAGTCAACAAAAAATTATTTTCTCTCTCTCTCTCTCTCTCTAAACCCTCTCTCGCTCGCTCGCTCGCTCACTCTCCCCTCTCTCTTTCGCCCAGCACACATTGCCATACTGAATTTTGTTTTACTTCAAAATCACCTTTTTTCTTTTCTTTTTGTAATCATTTATTGCAGTAAAATAATTTAGTCAAACACCATGTCTTGTTAATCCGATTCAAGTATCAACTTTGAACAGTATTGTACAAAATTGCAAGTCATATGCAAAGAAATTTCTAAGTAGTGAATTTAGATACTCCCACAATTTTTCATTTTTCATAATTGGTAGAAATATTTGTAAAAATGGGCGTGGCCTCTCGACTAAGAGCTACTACGTAGGCACTGACTTGTACTTAACCATAGGGCTTAACACATTAGTCACGATAGCGTAGTGAATGCCCTCATTCTTTTCAAAGGCTATTCTGCAAAATATTACGGGTTGATCACTATACAATAAATACCCACCGAGACTGGCACGAGCGCTTATTCAACAGCTAGCAGTACGCTATTCAAGTCATTAACGAGCACTGTTCCGGATTGTGAATGAGGAAATAGACATGCGGTGACTGCACTAATAGACTGTAGAAGGAAATAATCAGGCATCGCATAAACAAACCATTAGCACCTAGCGGAGACATTTTTAGAGATTTTAGAATACCCTAAGAACAAGTTAGAAAAGATGTCGATCGTTGGAAGAAAGATGCCGCGTTTGATTTTATGCTGTGGCACAGCATTGCTGTTTGCCATCAACACCTTCCCCGGGGTTTGGGGGAGAGATCTAGGGGAGAGTGGGGTACGTGTCGACACCAGCAAGGCTCTCTTCTTTAGGGACAGCCGCGATGCAATGCCAGATGGGATTCACAAAGTCGGACGAGACACCATCATCGACCTCAGCAAGCGCGACATCGTCTCTGAAAGGACATCGTCATCGTCGTCCGCATCGGTTATCAATGCTGGAGGTGAGAGGATGAGGGCCAGGAGGAGCGGTGATGATACGGTACAGAGTAGGAGCAGACGATCAGTACCTACAGATTTCACCGCCCAGGATGCAGATGCGATCGTTGCTAAGCACAACGAAGGGAGGGGTATGGTCACCCCGGAGGCTGCGAACATGAAAACTATGGTAAGTTAAACAAGATCGCAAAGACTTTCGAGAAAAGTCATCCACAGGCAATTTCAATAGCCCTATCCATCACCTTTTAAAACGTGCAAACATTATCATTACGTTTTCGAACATGATTTCTATGGGATATACAATAGGCCATTGAAATTTCCCTTGAGTTGTTTTCTCGAAAGTCTTTTAGAGGGAGAGAGAGGGGGAGAGAGAAAGAGAGGGATTGAGATAGATTCCTTCTTGGATTTTGTAACCTTTGCCTCAGCATTTTTGCTTCTCATTATGCCTGTTGCAAACAAGTAGTCATTTGCTTGACGTATGGCTGCGTCAACGACTAGCGCGCCCTTCGATGCGTCTTCTACGATTGAAATCATACAGAAAGTAAATGAGAAATGAATAGTGCAAACATTACTTTGAATTACTGGCGTATGCGCTAATTTCCTTCACAGGTAATAACGCAGGTAATAACGCAACAGTGAAATGACCCATCGTGTGAGCATTAGTCATTTCATGGAGCATAATGTAAGCGTATGCAGTTCTCCTTTACACCATGCACTATTTTCATGAAACAAGTTACCAGTAGGAGCAGTAAGAATTATATAATTATATGTTAAAAGAGAAATGAGGGCAGAAAAAATGCTTGATATGAAACTGAACACGCTACAGATGTAGAAATCATCATGATCATTAATCGATTTCCCCTTGTTTTCTCTTCCTTCCTGTGCCTTCAAAATTTAATGTATTCATTGGTTAACGGCACAATACCATGTTAGCATTCTTCCAGATATCAAAAATAAAATGATTTAAGACCCCCCCCCCCCGGGCCCCCTCCACTCTCTCCCTCTCTCTTTCCCTCTTCTCTCTTTCTCTCTCTTTCTGTCTTCTCTCTCTCTCTCTCTCTCTCTCTCTCTCTCTATCTATCTTTCTTCTCTCTCATCCCCCCCCCCCTCTCTCTCTCATTCTCTTTCCTCTATCCTTCCCTTTCTCTCTGATAGCACTTATAGTCTGGGAACCTGTCCCGAAACAGTCACCCAATTTAACAGGTGAGATTTGACTTAGACCATCCATATCATTCACAGCTCGAACGAAGCCGACGAGTTTGGCCCTCAGAGCCGCTCAAAAGGGCCCAACGTCGTGTTGGTTTCAACCCATTTATCACTTGCGCCAAAATTTGTCAGAAGGAACGTGTATGACTATACATTACAAAATCACAAAAACTGACAAAATTTTCCATCGGGATGGGTTGTCAGACGGCCCCTAAAAATTGGGGCAAATCTTTCCACTGAAGCCCCGTGGACCAAACTTTGTCAGAAGGAAGAGGTATGAATGTACATTACAAAAATATAAACACTGACATAAATTTCCATCGGAATAGGGGGTGTAATACGCCCCCGAAAAAAAACAACAACATCAAAGTGCCCTTAAAGCAAACGTTGCTACCCAAAATGCTCTGGAAGTAGAGAAATTTGTTTTTATAGGCATTACAACCTTAATAACTCCAAAGTGTGTCATGCAATTCAGGTCAAGTTTACGTAGTTCAATTCTGAGTACTGTATACTTTTGGAGGTGCAATTCGCCGTCAAATGATCATTTCCATAATAAGTTGTTAAACTGTGAAAATTGTATTGCTTTTTCAAAAGTAGTCAGATGATTCTGTCAGGATATGTAAACACACCCATTGTCCATCTGCACATGTTTGACAAGACATAAATAACACAAATACTTTGCAACCCTCTGTCATTCCTTATAAGACAATTTATACTCTTGCTGCTTTTTTTAGTTTCTGTTTCAGTTATGAAATGAGAAGCCGTGGTTGCTCTTGATTAGCCCTAACTATAACAAGAGTTTATAGGTTTCGAAATGTAACTAACGGACCGAGTAGGAGGAAGTATTAACAAAGCCTATAAATATACCAAATATTAAGAGGAAGGGCTTTCATAGAGTAAAAGGGAACGCAAAGGCTGAAAATATGCGAAAAATTAATGATGAAAGAAAATTTCTTGGGACGATACACAATATCATACTTTTAAAATGGCTAAAACTCTTGGAACGGAGACACTTTCATCATAAGAGTAAACATTTAAGAGGTTCCGGCACAAATGGAATTGAATGAGGAATCGATGCAAACCCTTAGGGGAGTTGCAAGAAACTTGCAATCAATTGCAAGTCAATTTTAGGTCCCAAAATCAATCATAAGTCTTGCAATCAAGTGCAAATTTGCTGGTCTGCTTCTTGCAACAGAAATTATAAATTGATTTGCTATACTAGTTAAAACTGATCTATCATTTGCCAATTTGCGATTGATATTTGCAATCGATTGCAAATAAGTTTCTTGCAACACCCCCTAAGTCTGTCATGATTAAGATTTGTGATAAGATAATTTACATTCCATTTTTCATACCAGAACGATGGTCGATGTCATATTAATGAGAAGTTGAGTACCGGTTCTGGTAAGGGTGACAAAAAATTGTTGGCTTTCTCATTTTTTTATTTTTTTTTTTGCTCATGTTTTTATGTCATTTTGAAAGTATAGAAAACGTGTCCCCTGAAAAGAATTGCTCTTTGCCATCATGTTTACAAAAACTGACAAGAAATAGCTGAAAAAGTGTGGACCAAACTTTCATTCCAAACGTGTGTGCAGTCCCATATATACATTTATGTGTGCAGCGCATGGGTCTTTGAGCAAGATTGGGTCAATTCCTTATCATTTTGATGATTTCAAAACTTCACTGTATACACCAATTCCTATGTATTACATAAATATATTTTAATCAACCATTATAAACTGTTTGCCGACAGTTTTTTCACAATGTAATCACATGACTTTAAGTGCACTAGATGCACTAATTATAGTCCCAAAGAAACAATAATCAAAGACGGAAACACAGGACCTACCGAATGCTTACGCTGAATGACACTGATTTCTCGTAATGATGCCAAAATCATCTTGTAATAATACACCACAATGCTTGTGAGATTTATTGCTGTAGCCCGTTCACATGAACCAAATCGTGTTGTTTTACGTACAGAATTAGCATTCTCTACACGTTCCCTGTTTTAAGATGGGATTAACTCCGCATGGTTGACCGTCAATATTTTTTCTTAAGCCCGTTAGAGACGATCGGTCCTATTTGAGACTGAGATCGTATAAAAAGTGATTGCAAATAAAAACAGTGCTAAACAACGCCTTTGAGAACTGGCGTATCCCACAGTGTCCCACAGTGTATTCACAGTGTGTTGACAGTGTGTTCACATAGTCAACTCTGTGAAGATGTGATTCAAAATGTTAAAAAGCTCGAATTCAACAGTGTGAAGATGATTTCACACTGTGGAAACCTCCACAGTGTAGTTTACCACAGAGTGTTCACATAGTGATGTTAGATTTCACATTGTGAATTTACTCGCTCACAATGTGGGACACTGTGTTCTTTCCGGCAGGGATATTATGGGCTCCCTTCACAGGCTCGATCAGCGCAGGTATAATGACGCCTCGTGTGGATGGAACGGGCATTACGAATGAGCGCAGCCATCATCCAAACATTAACATGTAGAGTGTCCTCCTCATTTGTCGTCGGTAGATAAATTTAGTTGAGGACCTTTAGGTTTCTGTTGCTCTAAATGTCTTGGAAGGGCTCCTCGCCATGCAATGACTCATCGAGTCTCACGAATGAATCTTCACTGATGCGTCATCCAGTTGATCTTGATTATTCTATACTGATATTCGTTTATTAATCAGTCTATCATCCAACAATAGCGTGATCAGTGGTGTATCCAACAATAATATTGATAACTTTGGGGGATCTTCTCATGACAGGAGGACGATATGTACCTTGGCAGCCTCGTGTATACCCTATAGACCAACTTCAAATTTTATTTATCTTATTTCTTGGGGAGGGGAGGGGGTGTATAGGACCGCGTTTCGTTAAAAAAACAAAACAAAAAAAAACTGCAAATCGTTAAAAAAAATCACCACAGAAAGCTAAAAAATAATAATAATTAAAAATACGCGATTCGTAAACATGGTAAATGAAAAAAAAACGGCGCAATTCGTCATCATCATCATAATCATCATCGCCATCCTGTTACAATGACCTCCCATTTTTGTCTTTTAAATTTCTTTCTGTTACTTTTCTTCATCTTCTTTTCAGAGACCCATCAGTTATGGTTGTGTCTTGGAATTTAGAACGCATTATCTTACTACATAATAAACCTTCTTTTCGGATTGTCGGGTTTTTTTTAACGTTTTGCGAGACCCTTTTTTAACGAATTGCGTCTTTTTTGGGTTAAAAAATACTTATAAATCGCTATTTTTTGGTGTAATTGTTGTTGTTGTTGTTGTTGTTGAGTTTTTTGCGTTGATGTTTACGATCTGTGGTGTTTTTTACGAAATGTGATCCTACAGGGGTTTCATACAGTGGATGGCTCTGTACAGAAGCAGGCACTGACCCCACCTATTGCTGGATACGCCCGTTATGGTCTCAGACGAAATAAGTTTATTTAAAAAGTACTTTCGACGGGCTTATCCCTTCATGCTTTTGCGGGGAGAGTACTTTGAGGGCATAATCAGTGATAAGGACTCCAGTGGTGTGGGTGATTATGATATAAAATCATGAAGACATGGAAGAGATGACAAATTATAATAATAATAATAATAATAATAATAATAATAATAATAATAATAATAATAATAATAATAATAATAATAATAATAATAATAACAATAATTATAATGATATTCTGGATTTATATAGCTCCTAATACATCTCCGATGTCTCTAAGCGTTTTACAGACATCAAAATGAAAGAGAGAGACAGAGAGAAGATATGGTAGGAGGAAGAGAGTTAGAGAGAGGAGGAAGTGAGCAGGAGAGAAAAATAAAGAGATTGGAGGGCAAATTTTATAATATGATTTTATCATAATACTAATAATAGTACATTTAACACGATAAAAACTACTTTCGAAAAATCAACTGAAGGCAATTTCAGTAGCCCTGTCTATCACCTTTAGAAATGTGCGAACATTACAATGGCGTATTACGTAATCCGAACCTGATTTCTATGGGCAATACAAAAGGCCTTTGAAATTGCCCTTGAGTTTATTTTTCGAAAGTCGTTTTTATCGTGTTATTTGCTTAATAAACGCATAATACCACATGCATGGTCTCTGTGCGTGTTAAATCATCGCTATGATATGTTACAAAAACTAGGTTACACATTAAAAAACAATTGTGTTTTCAGCTCAGATTTAAATTGATCCTACTGAGTGATATTCCTTAAATTCTATGTGGGAGTTTATTCCAAAGTTCAGGTGCTATCGTTTGAAATGCCCCATCCCCATTATATGACTTGGTCTGCACGGAAATTTGAGAGAGAAGATTTTTTTTGAATTTGAACGAAGATTGCGTTTGGGTACATACACTTGAATGAGTTCACGAAGATAAACAGAAGCAATGCCATGTAAACATTTGGACAACAGTACAAGTAATTTGTATTTATCCCTTTTACTGGTAGCAAACGAAGTTCTTATGGGATGGGAGATATATGTTCATATTTCCCATTGCCTACTATGAGTCTAGCAGCAGAGTTTTGGATACGTTGTAATTTGCAAAGCAACGACTCTGGTATTACAAAAAGCAGACTGTTATTATCATCTAAATGACTTGTAATGACTATTTTATACAGGCCCATTGCAGTTACCTTGCAAATATATATTACTGACATGACATCTCATACTGAGATCGTTTTCAACTATTGTACCAAGATCACGAGCCAATAATAGCGACTGGCAAAATGGAAGAACCTGCAACATTTATGGAGGACAGGTCTGATGAAATTCTGCGGAGAGATTATATATATATAAACTCAGTCTTCGTTGTATTCAATTTTAGACCAGTTTGATTCGACCATTCCTTAATTTCATAAAGAACAAACTTAAAATAATTAGGCAGAGTGAGGTAAGATAAGCTACTTTCTTACATTTTGACCCGTCATTAGAAAATTAAAACTGGTCGGGGTGTTATAACCATAATTATATCAATAATTAAGAAAATCACTTTTCTTGTTTTGTTTGCGGTTACAATATATATAATTATATACAGTATATTTTTTTAATTTCAACCCCTTAAAAGAGGCATATTTCATTCAACCCCAAGCCTAGGGTTATTACAAAACTATAGATAAAACAATATTACATACAGATAGACATAATATTGTAGAACATAATAGAATTACATATGATTTTGTTCGTTTGTTTGTTTTTCTTCTTTTTTGTGTGTGTGTGTGTGTATTATGGACACTTAGTTCAAAGACTATCCTTTTTTCATTTTTCTCGATACATCTTTCCAAATCTTGAACAGTAATTATAATGTCTCTACAAGTCAGGCCCTATGGATATGCGTTTTTCCTCCACTTAAGGCTTATGCGCCATTGGATTAAAAAAAAAAAAAGTAGAAAAGGTAGTCGTAATGTCCGCCCGAAAACTCATCCTCTTTCAGAGTATAACACCAGTGTTTGTTTGATTTTAAGAAATATACGAAGAATAATTACCTTCGAATTTTATTTTTAGCGAATTTTCTCCTGAAAACATTGCTTATGCGGTATGAAGAATATTTCAATGAGAAATTGAAAGAATTTAGTTCTCTAGTAACACGTCAATGGCCCATGTTTAAACTTGATAGTTATTCTTTCTATTCTCTTTCCTACAAAATGCGATGGAAAACAAAGAAGTCTAAATACCCAATTCACAATTTCACACCGCCAAACCGACTTCAGACTGACTTCAAAACCGCTTGATTCTTTTCCTTGTTTTTTATTTATTCATTTTCTAATTGTAAAGAATACAACAATTTCAATCATGTCAAAGCATGTACAACAAGCAGAAATTAAACAATACATATCTGGTGGTATAACAACAATGTAGAGATCAGTCTACGAACATTTAATGAAACAGAAAAATTATGTAGGATAACGATGTTTACAACAAGATATCTCCAAGAAGATCACAAAAAAGAACGGATTTTTACCAACATTTGTTTTTCCATTTCAAATTATACTTGTCTGTTGATTTGTTTTTGCAAGCAATGAAATATTCCGTACATTGTTTGTCATTCATAAAATACCCTCCAGTTCATTATGGAAGGTTTTGTTTCTTGAATTTTACATCGATAGAAAAAAAGTTTGTACAAAGAATTACTTAGTGCAAACACTGGTAAGATTTTTACTCTGTTTTCATCCAAAACATTTTTCAAAATCCGTTTTTAGCCATTGGTGGCAATGTAAATTTGTTTTCTGTCTGTTGTTGGTCTGGCGTCGGTTTGGCGTCAGTCTAGGGGGCGTTTCATCAAGCGGTCTTGTCGGTGATTTTTACCGACAAATTTGCTCTCAGCCAATCAGATGCAAGGATTTCAGTAGCTTATAACAGTTATTGCAATTTGTCATTGATGACAAGTTTTATGAAACAGGGCCCTACCGTCGGTGTGACTGCGGTATAATGCAATCTTTCTCTCCCTCCCCCCCCCTCTCTCTCTCCCCCCCCTCTCTCTTTCTCTTGTTCTCTCAGTATATTAATCATTTCATTATCTTTTTTAAAAGTACATTCACACTGTCTCAGGAATAATCTCCCAAACTCACATGGTGTTTGGACTGTTTGCATGAGAAGTATACCAAGAGCTTACCCATGCACGTTAACTTTATGAACTATACATGCTATAAGAGCTTAATGTAATCATACATCATTTTAACAGAGTGAATTAAGCAAATATATTAATCTCAAAGGAGATTGGTTAAACTGTTGTTGTTGCGTCGTCATCGTCGTCGTCGTAGTCGTTGTTCGGTTAGTCTGAACGGCGCTTATCGTTCAATTTGGAATATTTACGTATGCAATGCCTTTTAATATTATACTGTACGAGGCACAATATAGTCAAGATCACTGTATTAGCTGTTAATGTAAAAAATGTGTTAGTCGTCTTTATCGTGCTTTATAATTTGTGTTTATTCACTCTGTTAATTCATCAAATGAATACAGTTCTTTTTATGATTCGTTTATTTACTAAATGTAAAATAACATCATGCTGTGAGAGAATATGATGTTCACTATTATCATTATCATTACAATTATATGAATAGCCATGTTTAAGATATAATTATATCTAATAATAATAATATGTAATAATTCGAATGATATTATTTTCATATTTACATTCTAATATTGACAAGCACTTTTTTCAAAACGAGAGAAAAGAATTTAGAGACGAAATACTACGATGATTCTTGGACATTAGAGTGGAGAGAAGGAACTAGAGATAGGGGGGTTGAGACAGAGAGGGGGAGAGGGAGGGAGTGAGGGAGAGAGAGGGGAGAGGGAGGGGGAAGAGGGAGAAAGGGGGGGGAGAGAGAGAGAGAGAGAGAGTGAGTGAGAGAGGGGAGGGAGAGACATAGGGGAGAGAGGGGAAAAGGGAGAGAAGGAGAGAGAGAGAGAGGAGGGACCTAGGAGGTGTCATAAACGATATAATTATATCACATTCGACATCATTTTATTGTTAAAAAAAGAATCAATCTAGAATTATTAAATGTTTTTCTCAGAAGAAAATTTAAAGGTTGGGAGGATCAATGGGAACATGCTAAGAACTTAGGTTTTATTTAATTACTGAAAATAATATCGTCGGCTGTCAAGAGTAAACAAAGAGTCGTGTCACAAGGTAAATCAAAGTAACCTTAAAATGTATCTAAGCTTGAACGTACAGCCATTTTAATCTCAAGTCAGGTCTAGAACTGTCAGTAATTTGCTGTCTGAGTTTGCATGCTTTGGTAAATTGGGTCACATCAAATAAACCACCATAAGCCCATGCATATAAGTCCTGGGCCTAAAGCTTGTTATTGATAACAATTTCTTAAGTTCTATGGCAAATTTGCTCACAGCCAATCAAAATTAATGCAACGATTTCAGTAGCTTATAACAATTATCCTAACTTGTTATTGATAACAAGTTTCATGGCACACGGCCTTGGTGTGATGTACATGATGTTCAAGGTTGTCAGTGTATGATTTTTTCCAATGTTTGCCAAACTGTTCTTTGCATCGTTTCCAGGGAGTTTGTATCCACAACATTACAAGTGATCTGCATGTGTCAAAATGTAACATCACCATGAAGTAACTGTGTTTCTGGCCATGACCAGGGAAGTTAATTGAAGAGGAAAATTACTTTCAGCGCATAATCATGATAATCGGAAATATTGGTATGTACTTTTCCTTTATAGTTGACAAACGTGCTCGTGAGACGGTTCGATAATTAAACTATTCATTTGGAAAATTCATTAAACAGTTACTACTGGTAGATAATCTTTCTTCTTCTTCTTCTTCTTCTTTCTTCTTCTTCTTTCTTTTGTTCTTTCCTTCTTAATGTGTTATTCTTCTTCTTTACATGCAGCCAAAAATAAACAAAACATTTACTTTGATGCAAACCAATACTGTATCGTGTCTGTGTATGCACTAGCGTACCCAAGGGGGCAGGGGCAGAGTGCCCCCCCCCCGACAACTTTTGACAGAAATTCCCCCCCCCCCCTTTGGACTTTTAAAAAAAAAAAATTTTTTTTTGTCTTGTCAGAGAATTCTGGAGCCCATAAAATCTGATAACCCCCCTTCCCCCCCCCCCCCCCACTGAGCGACTTTTGGAGCGCTGGGGAATTTTTTTCCCTCCCCCCCCCCCCCCCCCCCCCACACTGAGCGACTTTTGGAGGGCTGGCGAGAACGAAAAAAAAAAATACGGATCTACCTTTTCGAACTTAAACCTTTTTTTCCCCCTTTTTTGTAAAAAATCCTGGGTACGCCACTGTGTGTATGGGTTGCTAAGGAGTTTGTATCATAGAGGCTATGGCGTGTATCCATAACACTGGAAGCAATTGTTGTCGACTGTTACATCGTGCATTTTTTTGTAATGATTAGACAGTATACATACCATTACAAGTGCTTTTTTCCCCCTTTTTTGTAAAAAATCCTGGGTACGCCACTGTGTGTATGGGTTGCTAAGGAGTTTGTATCATAGAGGCTATATGGCGTGTATCCATAACACTGGAAGCAATCATTGTCGACTGTTACATCGTGCATGCTTTTGTGTTTCTGTTTATAAGCTCGAAAGTGAATTGAGAGAGAGATTAATGTCAGGGCTTAATGGAAATATTGATTTATGTACTTTTTCTTCTAATATTTGACAAATTTGCCATGGGATGGTTCGATAATTAACTATCGTCTTTCACTATATCCATTTGGAAAATGTATCAAACCGTTTGTTATAATAAAGATTATTTTTCTTCTTCTTCCTCCTCTTCTTTTTTTTTTTTAATCTTCTGTATCAGAGAGATCATTAGATGGGTTGAACTTCAACCCGACTTTGGGGCCCTTTTTTTTGGGGGGGGGGGGGGCTCTGGGGGCCAAACTCGGCTGCTTCGTTCGAGCTGACAAGCTTTTTATGGATGACGTGGATGGTCTAAGTAACTTTGAGGGGTCAAATCTCACATGTAAAATGGGGGTTACTATTTCGGGACAGGCTCCCAGACTGTATGTTATTATATCATTTCATCGTCTTCATCAAATACACTCTAAAGGAAACAATGGTTAATGTGTTCCAAAAATTTCGCTCTGTGCAGAGTTGTCGAGCAGTTTGTCTTGGAGATCCCATCTTTAGGGCTTGTATCCACAACTTCAGATATGATCTATGGCGGGGATCTGTGTGGCAATGTTATCATGGTTATATTTCCATGAATGCTTTTGTGTTTCTGTAAATGAAGCGGAAGATGAGAAGGGTATAATGGAAACCCATGCACAGTTGGGGGTTTACTTAATGAAATGATGCAGTATAAGCTATTGCGTCTGCTGAGCTAATCAATTATTGATCTGGTCAGATCAAAAGGCCACCTTTTATCAAATCATCCGTTATAAATTCGACGCTAATATACGGACGGGTCATGGCTAGCTGTACACATCGAGGCATCATACGATTGGAAATATGATGATAAAGAGAGAGAGAGAGAGAGAGAGAGAGAGAGAGAGAGATGATGGAAAAGGAGAGGGAGAGAGATTGAAAAGGAGGGAGAATCGTAATCATATTTAATATGGACCGAAGAGGTACCTCAAGGGAGATGGGAGAAGGTCGGTACTCTTTGGGATTCCATCAGCATTCCCTTATAATGTATCGGGACAGCGACCCCCGCCCCCCCCCTCTCTCTCCCCCCCCCCCCTCTCTCTCTCTCTCTCTCTCTCTCTCTCTCTCTCTCTCTCTCTCTCTCTCTCTATATATATATATATATATATATATATAGCAGAAATAGATGAATAACAAGATGGTAATGCATTATTGCCTATATTGTAAACCCGTTGCTTCCTCAGGGAGGTTATGCGAAAAACGTCCCTGAGGATGGAACTGTTTTTCCTCTTTATTTCACAGATCCTGCATTATGATAAGAAACATAAGATGGCACTCGTGTGCCATTCGTTACATTATATTACATCTGTTTATGCACAAGATAAAACGATAATAAAGTGATACCGAAACAATAACAAAAAAAGACCCAATTTTATTTAAAATAATATATAAAACGGAAGTTAAGTCGCTATGAAATTCCATTATCTCATGACGAAAGAAGTATTGAAATGCAGACACTTTCTTCTAACATGTCTAACGGGAAGAAAAATATGCCCTCAAATATTGTTTGTTTGTGGGTCATAATAGAAAAATGGTCCAATTAAAATAAAATGACATTGATATGATAATATGCTGGTAGGATAAAGTGAGGTATACAGTGGAATCACTTGATGTTTTTTAAGGCCAGATTGAAACATGATACGCTTTACTAGTGGATACCTGATTCAGAAAATAGAGCAGACTTATACAAAATGAATCAGTGTTCTTGAATACTCGGGGGCCCATATTTATAAAACCATACTAAGCTAGTTGCCCGACAAGGTAGGCAACTAAAACCCGTAGTTGCCAACTATGTGGTATAGGCCAACCAACTAAGCTAGCCATTGTGTGCCCTCTTAATTGTGTACAGTCGGCGTGCGTGGGCAATTTAATATAGAGTACATTACTCTGAAAAGTTACTTTACATAATTCTTTGTACAGCACTGACAGTTTTATGTCTAGCTGCCAGCTTCTCAGTTGCCAACTTCTGATTCTGTGCTCTTTAGTAGAACATATTTTAGTATATCATAGCGAAGGAAGAATGTGTAGACAATACCCTGTTATGCTGATTTATGTAGCTCTTTGTCCAAAGTTAAACAAAATATAAACAGGCACTGATCGATGCCTTTTACTTCAGTGTATGTTTAGGGCTTGACAACAAAAATTCTTGAATCAGCTGTATAGGCTCCTTTTCGTGCTCATATTTTCTGTCTCTCTTTCTTTCATTTTATATCCTTTTTTTCTCTCTCTCATCTTTATTTTCCTTTATTTCTCCTCATATAGTTTCTCTTTCTTTGAATTATTCTCAGTTCCTTTTCCTTTTTATTTCTCTTTCTCTCTTTATCTTTACCATATTTTTTTCTTTCTGTCCGTCTTTCTGACTCTTCTTTCTCTCCTTTTTCTTTCCTTCTTTGTCAGAAGAGTTCCAGTGAAGTTATGATATTGTTCCTTAGCATAGCACTACCCTGTCTCTTCTTGTCAAGAAAGGTGTCACAGGCAAATGTGCAAGGAGATAAATGCACCAGTGCAAAAATTACTGCATTCTTTTATTTCTGAGGGGTCAAGTTTGAAATGATGTTTTTTTTTCGGAATGACAGAAAAAAGACGTTTTATTTTTCTCTTCCTTTAAGGTGGCAGTTATTTACTAATTAACTTGTACAAAGATATTGAGATAATCTTCCATGGAAAATGTATAGCACTTTAGCAATCCTGCATCACTTAAATTGTCTTTGAGATGCTTCCTGTCCGGAAATATGCCCTCTCTTCGCTTCCTGCTGCATATCTCTTCAAATTCTATGAAATTTCTGACCATGGTGATGAACTGAATAGTTGCCAACTAGTGATTTAGAAATACTCTGCATCCAGTCTAAATTTTTCTAAGAAATTTAGTTGCCAACTAACCCTATTCGGGTTTTGTGAATACCATTTTGATCTAGTTGCCAACTAACATAGATATAGTTTACAACTAGGGACCATTTTAGTTGTCAACTAGGCTTTATGAATAGGGCTTAGTTGCAAACTAAAACTTAACAAGATTTTATGAATACCTACAAGTGCCAAGTTGACAACTAGAGAGCAATTTAATTGCCAGCTATACAGAAAAAACGAAACCCGAAAAACAAAGTGTTATAGTGACCACACTATGTGCTCTATGACAATAATTACTTATTTTCCATAAACTAGACGTATTTTGCTTTTAAATGATTCCTTGATGGCGTCCATCCGTACATGCTTTACTGAGCAGCAGCATTTTGAAAATGACATGTAAAAACTCAGTTGAGCCGGATTTTCATTAGCATATAGTGGAATTGTATTGGTTAATTTGAAAATTTACATTAGAATACGATATCCCCCTCCCTGAATCATTTAGAAATCCTGGGCCATAGAGTATATCATTTAAATGGTGATATTTTTATATATGACAAGTGGCATAACGCACCCCCCCCCCCCCCAAGTCACACATACATGCATGCTAAAATGAACCATCTTCGGCTCAGAGTCAGTGGAATGGAAAAAACATCCTGATGCAGATTATTTTTCAAGGTAATGTTTAACAATTATTAGTGGTTTTAAGTTTTTAGGTTTGTATTCTCTTACTCTTACTTTTCTTGTAGGCCCATGTTATTTATTGGCTTTTTTTTTTTGTATTTTCGAAATGTTGAATCAAAATCAAATCATATCATATAACACCATTATATTCCAATAGTATCAGATTTATCATCCAGCCATAGACTGTATGCGTAACACCAACTCGTTCTTATTCGTTATTCACAATATTATAATGAGTGATCACGACGTGTGGTATCTTCGAAAGTATAGGACTGATACATCATGTTTCGTTGCCATGGTTACACCCCAAGCATTCAGCTACCATTTTGTCATATCCATGATATATTAATTGTATCCAACCATTTATAAAGACTCCAAGTGGTCTAAATCAGTCTTTCGCAAACATGTCGCACATCTATCTTTAAGCTGGTGTTGATTATCCTCCCACAAATTTAGTATCACTCTGTTACTCGTCTATAGCGAACACCTTTTATTTACTGGTCGTCAAGTGTAAAGCTTTTTACTTTCCATTCTTAATCTCTGTTTGATTAGCAGCACGTCGTCCTCGTATTGGCACGTTCTTGTATATTTGCTTACGATTTTTATTACCCGCGCAGAGAGTCTAGCCAAATTTTGTATCCGATGTGATACCCCGTCACACCAACGAAACGGACACAAGATTTACATTAAACCGAACTAAAAACATACATTGGCCCTAATAGCCAAGAGTCGGTCGGCTTTGGAATCGCTCCCGTGTGACTGAGGTGTATAAAGTTGCACTCTGGCGCAGCTCTGGAAGTGTCAGTCGGAATTTTCCTCGATTTAATATTGCATAGTTGGATTTTAATCATGCTAATTTAAACTAATTTCCATTCCATGCATGTTAAGATTCCATCCCAACAGCGAAATAGTACTATGAACTACTATGAGTACAACAGTACTAAGAACTACTGTGAGTACAATAGTATATTATGAACAGCAAATTCAATTTCACTTTGTTTGTTTGTTTATTTATTGTTTCTTTTTGCAATTGTAACCATATTTCCAAATGTAATTTCATTCAATTGTACTATTGTATTTTTTTTTGTCTTGTGGACGGACCCCTTAGAAGAACAGCTTGCAGCTGAAAAGGGTGTTTCCTTCCCATATGTGGAGAATAAATAAATGAATAAATAAATAAATGAATAGAAATTCAGTTCGATTTATTTCTCAATCATTAAAAATCACAATAAAATATAAAATATATCTTTCATGTGCAATAATATAACGATAAAAAAGGAAGCTAACTAAAAGCAGAACTTGTCCATACGATTTGAGATATTTTAACAAATCATGGTGATTAGAATTGCAAACATAATCTGACGAATGTACAGAGCACAACGTACAACTCGCTGTAGCTATCTTTCTTTTCCTTATTCACCGGTCACACCGCTGAACCGACTCCAAACCATAGACAAATTAAAACTAACTCGATAATCGACAAATCGCTTAGTGTAAGCGTGAATTTTTGATCGGTCCGGTATCGGTCTGGTGTCGGTCTCATCGATGTGACCGGGGTATCACATGGTATCTAACTACTGCCTCATTCAGTCTACCTCTCAATATCAAAACCCCGTCATTCGTGATTTTTAATGAGTCTCTTTTAATTTTCCAACTTCAGTCATTGCTGGTATATATATATATACCAAGTGATATTTCTCGCTGTCCATTTGTCCCTGTTTGTTCACCGGCTCAAACTGTCAACCTTTTAAAGTGTTTGCCAAGCGTGAGATAAACTTCCTCTCTTTCAAATACCGCTTCCCACCGATTTCTGAAGTTGTGACACCGAAGGAAATCACCACGGGGTCATTATCGATAAAAGAAGCTTATACTTTACAATTAAAAGGAAGGGGGGGGGGGGTGTACGTATAGCACTGTCACTAATCAGATATATCAGGCAATATACCAATTATTTCTACATGAGAGATACACAGCTAAACCTTGCTCCGAGTATTATCATGAAATAACTATTATACTATCCCAACCACCGATTTATTGGATGATAAACGATTTCAAACACAATATGATTTACGATAGTGATACAATCATGATGTAAAATGTAGAGCCTCCTCTACTCTCCATTTCTCTCGCCTCTCTTCTCTGACTGAGACTCTGACCTAAAATACAAGTCTATTAACCCTTTCAAGGAAATAATTTTTGATTCATAGCCCTAAAAAATATACCAGATGCATGAGTAGAAAGAGCAAAATTTACTGCACACACTATGTCCATTGTTGTTGCATAACCATAATGCGTTTGAAGCCAGGAATTTTAAAAACGAGAATAAGCTTTAAAATCCTTAAATTGGCAGCACATTGAGAAGTTTAAAATCATTATTTTCATAAAAATTGTCAATTTTTTCAACTTTTCGACAAAACTGATAACCATGTATATTGTTTTCAAAGATTTTACACCTTATTCGAACCATGTAGCACTGAAAGAAAAATATATTATTGTTGCCAATTTGAAGCACAAAATGTGATCAATTTAGCCCTTTAATAATTCCTGTTCTGAAAGGGTTTATTACCAGCACATGTATGACTGAAAAAAAGGTCGTCCCATGCAATCAAACAGAAATCAGCGATATATCGCTTGCATGTGGTATATATATTCAGTTACTATCCTTTAGCTATAATAATCATGTCTGAATGTTCAGTTCCGTAACATTACATTCTGTCGTGGTTTTCAACAGGCAGACTGTGAAAGTAGCACGGCCATGTTAGACGACCTAGAAATCAATGGCATCGTTTCGGTGTACATTCTCCACATCCGTGTTTGCAGAAAGTGTTATCATCAGTTTCAGTCTGACAGATAATTATTGATGCGCATGTGCAGCACAAGGCGCCGGAGGCCCGGAACCAGGGGCGCAGATAGCAGGGGGGGGGGGGGGGGGGGATGGGGGTATGCGTCCCCCAACTTTTCGGGTGGGGGATGGTGTGTAAAAACATCCCCCCGGTTTTACCCCACCCCCCCCCAAAAAAAAAAAAAAATGGTGGAAAATATAATTTTTTTATATTATGTATAGTTGTAGATAAATATAATTTGATATATTATATTTTTTAATATTATTCAAATGTATATATTATTTATTTCAACATGAATATTATTTATCTATGTACAATATTGTAGATTTATATGAATTTATTAATATCTATCTACAATTCTGTCGTTGCTTCTGATTTTTCCCGATATATTTTTACACCACTAAAAAGTGAAAACCATCTACTTCAAATTATACAACATGGATGTTGATCTGGGAAGGATATGGAGGTATATATTTTTTTTAAATTGAAGTGGGGGAGGGGGGGGGGGGTGGCCTGCATGTGTTATCATCCCCAAATGTATTTAGAGGTGTTTTTTTTTTTCGAAGCCATAATGCAGAAAAATTATTTAGATTAAAGGTAATTATTCTGGATTTAGAGGGTTCAATCGGTAACTTTCCTTTATAATGCAATTCTGCAAAACTGAAATGAAAATGTTGTCACAGGAATCGAATGAGGTGGAGAAAGAGGGAATACATCACCCCCACTATTTATCGAGGATGTACTGCCTTTCCTACCTTTTCTACACATTCATTTATTTTTCTAAAAATTGAAGTGTCCTTTTCCCCATGATAAGTACGTTTCCCTTTTTCATAGCATGTGCACCTAATCCAAAGTGACTTAGAGCCAATATTCCGAAATGCTCGCTCACTACGCTCGCTCATATTAAAAGTATAGTTTATTAAATAAATTTTCATAGTAAAATTTTGCAAATGAAACCCCGTCAGAATTGTGTTTCCCCGTTTTTATATTACAATGTAATTGCGACCTCACAAATTTTGAATATTGTTTGCTCGCTCGCTTCGCTCGCCGTGATTTCTTGCCTTTATTCTTGCTCCGTAGCCTCGTGCTGAACATTAGAGAACTTACATTTTCCAGTAAAAATAAAGGAAATAATTATCATTTTCTCACATTTTGAAGAATTCTGATGGTTTTTATTATCTCATCTTTATTATTTAAAAAAAATAAAATAAAGAACGAAGATATCACCCAGGACCGAGGTTTTCAAATAAATTTTAAAGTATAAGTTCTTCAGGCAAGGTACCATAAGTAGAATACGGTACATAACAAATAGAGGAAAATTAAAGTTAAAGTATAAAGTTACAATATGTTGCAGACAAATAATTTTTGTTATCAATACTAAATGGAATTAGGCCCATATATGTAAACAAAATTTGATACGAATTAGATGCCGTTCCCATCCTTTCATTATACCAAGACGTTTCTTCTCATGTTTTCTTTGATAATTAGTCGAATCGTCCTCTGTCCTAATTTGTCTAATACATTTTGAGAGTGTAAATACTTAAAGTTTCATGATCAACACTAACGCCTATATAGTTTTGTGGTGGTGATCATCATAAAAGATTATGACTCTAAGGTTTCGAACACTCCGAACCAGTAATACTTCCAGACTCCAAATCAAGGCAGAATAGCCAGAAATATGAAACTTAGATGAAGGATGAAGCATTTCAGCCTTAAGTTCTTTGAGCTGGAGTTTAGTTTCCAACGACCATCTCTTTACATCGTTAATACAGGCACAGAGTCTTTGTATGGCATCTTTTCGATCAGATAAACTCATGAACATAGCGTTATGAGATAGTAACGTTATTTTTTAGATTATATCATATTATTTTTTACATGATTCTGTACTATTCAAAACACATTTTCACTTCTTTTGAGCGTTGTACAATTTTACTGATGTGTTATCAACCAGTGAGTGATTCTTTGCTTTATATCCACGCCGTTGTTTTTTGTGGTATTTGTTTTGAATTCGATGATTTCCGTTTGTGACCTTCCTGGCTCTTCGATTAGTTCGCACTTTGAGGGAAATCTAATGCATGTAATATACATATCACACTAGAGTATAGGAATGAATAAGGAATGCTGTTGAGGGGAATACAAAACAATTAATCGAACATCGGATTTCCGTTCGCGGAGACATTGGGAGAGATAGAGAAGAGAGGAGAGAGGGAGAAGAGAGAGAGAGAGAGGGGAAGGGAGTGAGAGGGGGAGAGGGCCATGGTGCCGCAGGTACCAAAATGTCATAGCGATTATTATGTAATTTTCACCTGAATTTTACCAAATGCTTAAGGACAAAAAGAAAAGGAAGACGATAGTGAGCAGACAAACAAAAAAAGAAGAAAATAATTTACTTACTAACTCTACTCACCTTTCTATCTTCATAATCATGATAATGTGTATTTCTCTGTGTACGTTATTATTTCACCCTTTCTCTCAATCACCCCCCCCCCCTTCTCTCTCTCTCTCTCTCTCTCTCTCTCTCCTTCACTTTCTTTTCAATTTATTTTTCTCTCTCTCTCTTGCTTGCTCGTGGCATAAAATGCGATCGTGCTTTGACTGGGAAAATAATTTCCCAAAGTTTCATATCTGAATGCGTCTGTCCTCAGTTGCCCAATGCACATAGACAATGTCACGTTTTGTCATGATTCCCAAGTTACATTACTTATAATGTAAACATTTCACGTTCTTAATGAATGAAACAGTCGTGAAGTTATTAAGTACAAATATCAGTCTTGCTGGATTATATATATATTATATTTGATGTACAAGAGGGTCTAGCTAGTTTTATTAAAATCATAATTTTATACTTTCTTTAGCTGTCTGAATTTATCAAAAGGGTCTATGATGTTTTTGTTGAACATTCTTTGTTACAAGATGTCTTTAGCCGTCGAATCGCAATATAGAAATTTGGAAAAATCCAAAGCGTTAATTGTCAATCTATTCTTAATTAACATACTGATAGACATTTCAAAACAGTGGAAAAAATAATTTTGATGATTAAATTTTCCAAAAGTATTCTCGAACTTCAGAGATTCAGACTGAAAATAGTTTCGGCTTCGTTTTATATACCTTCTCTTGATAAGAATAGCATCAGCTTGGTTGAGGCAGATAAGTCCCTGTCATTCTTTTCCATCATTTCTCTATTATTATTATTATTATTATTATTATTATTATTATTATTATTATTATTATTATTATTATTATTATTATTATTATTATTATTATTATTATTATTATTATTATTATTATTATTATTATTAGTGTTATTATTATTATTATTATTATTATTATTATGCTTATTATTATTATCATTAATATTTTCATTATTACCATTATCATTACTATAACTGTTATCATTGTTTTTATTGTTATTATTATTATTGTCATTATTATCTTTCTCATTATTATTAGTATTATTAATGCTACTACTACTACTACTATACTACTTTTGCTTCTACAACCACCTACTACTTTTAATATTAATATCAAGATCAATACTATTTCAAGTGTCAAATTTCTATTAATAAATATTTTATTTTGGTGTCAGGAGTGGGATTCGACCCTAGCTTCTATGGCTCAAGAATGGTCTAATGGATGCTTATACGAACACGGTAACCCAACCAACATCTCACCCTTCTCATCGGTGGGTCAGAACCTCTACATCAGATACGGCCTGTCCGCCCCGGGGACCCCTCCCGATGGGACTAGGGCTACCGAGGCTTGGTACAACGAATACCAGTACTACAACTATGAAGATTTATCTTGTGACGCTGGGCAGCAGTGTGGTCACTACACGCAGGTGGGTGGACACAGTATTTTTTTAAAAGAGGGGCTCAATGTTCGAAAAGTTTTCTGATAAGAGAGGAAAAAAAGGTCATCTCCTCAAAAAAGGGGGGCACAATCTTGGAGTTGTGTACTTAATTTATGCCACTTGGGTTTCAAAAGAGGACAAGGGCATGATGTTCTCTCCCCCCCCCCCCCCCCCCCCCCCCGCCCATCCGCTGGAAATCAGGGACACCATTGCCGAGCAGGCCTTCTGTCTATGAAAGTTAACTGGTTCTGTTAATCTCTCTAGAATGTACTGCATTGTTGATAATGTAGGAAATAAGAATACATTTTGGGGATTTTGGGAACATCAAAGGCAAGTCAACAAGAAATAAGAATAAGTTATTTGAGATTTCGGAACATCGAACTCATAAATTTTCTTAATCAGAACTTATTGTGGAGGTCTTGTGTTTTTTTGTTGTTTTTTTTTTTGTTGTTTTTTTTTGTTGTTTTTTTGTTTTTCCTTATCTTCTCATTTACCATTTTGATGATTTAGTTCAATTGCATTCATTTCATGCAGAATGTATGGGCATCGACGTACGCTGTCGGATGTGGTCTAAAGTTCTGCACCACGGCAACTGACAACAATGGCAGGACCTATAATGGCGCATGGCTCATTACCTGTAACTACGGTCCAGCGTAAGTTATTATACACGAGGTCAGAAACTCAATTTTGACATATTATCCTGCGATAAACCATGCAATTATGGAATTCAAAGGCTAGAATAATGGAAAATCAAATGAAAGAGCAGCTGGCAATTAAAACTGTAAAGATGATTAACCGTTAAGAATGTTTTTTGTTACATAATATGTTGACGTGTTAGTGTTCAAAAATGCACCAATTGCTGTATTAGAATTTTTGATAAATATGCAGTTTTAACTTTAATTTTTCAATTTAAAAACAAACAAAAAAAACTTTTTTCAAGGACATTCACCGATGTTCTGTTGACTACAGACTTTACCAGACTTTACAATTAGCGCAAAATGTTAGTCGGCAATATTCTAAAGTTGAAAAAATTTTGCCCCTTTTTTTTTCGCTAAGCTGTCTCCGAAGCAATCACGAATAATGGAATAATTATTGTCACAAACTTATCGATTGTAAAGATTTCGCATAAGTAAGTTAGGGCACTTTAACTACTTATTAGCCATGGATCGAGTCCCCGGTCGGAATCCCACATTGTTTGACGTATATAATACATTATACACTATACGTGTGCCAAAAGTCAACTGTGGCCGGCAGTGCACTATTTATATGTATGTTTGTATACATGCAGGTAGCTTCAGAGAACAATCTCTTGATTATATGTCCAGAAGTTCACAACCTTTGTATTAAATATAAATTTATCAAATTTAATTATAGAAACTCAGAATTAAGTGTCATGAAGTAATTCGATACCCCTTTTATTCTCGCAATCAAAGCATCAGCTGAATTCATGTTCTTTCCAAATATTGATTAATACAGGTATAAGTGTACTTGTATGACCAAAGTTGACATGAAGTAAACAATTTTGAGTAAATAAAGGATTTATGCGTGATTGAACAGAATAAGGAGGCCCACACAAAGCCTTTCATCCACGAGAGTATAATCATGAGGATACATTTTATGATTTTCATTCCTGCTGAATCGAACAATAAGTAATAAGAAAGAGTCACGGTTCAAAAAGTAACTAAATTAATAACTGTCAAGCAGATCGACCAACCATGAGGCAGTTTACTTTTCACAATAGTGAAATCATCACTTTAGCCTTTAGGCTCTGAAAAAAACTTCCCTATTTTTAAATCAAACGTAATAAATAAATGAATGAATAAATATCGCTTCAAACTTGTCAGATCGTAGGTCCGATACTGTTACAGTATGTGTATATAATTCAGTTGTATGAAATTTTTACTTTCTAAACTCCAGGCAAGTACCTCCTAGCTTAACTGTAACTAACCTTGGGATCAATGTTGTAGCATGCACCCACCCATTGGGGGCACTGGTGTTATGGTGGGTGGCACTAATCTTACCAGGTGGATTAAATGCGAGAAAACAAGGCGAGTGAGGGAGAGTGTGAGAGATGTATGATAAATTAAAATATTGTCAGAACTCTCGCCACGATCACGATCTTGTACACGATATACAACAAGATTTGAAGCTCCTGCAATATCGTATATATCACGTACTAATTTCGTAATAAGGTCAGCGTCCATCGTGACACATCATGACACGCGTGGTTTGTTAATGAGATTCCTTTTTAGCATGTTCCTTTTTTAGGCATTTCCCGTTTACGTAAGTTGGACGTGATGCTTTCGAGAAACGTCATGTTGAGGACATGCTCAGGGAAAAGTTGGTGAAACAATCTCCTCCCCACCCTCACTCGATCGCCTTGCTCTCTCAGCTCATTTCACTCACCTAGTAGTAAGAACAGTGCGCCCCCTCCCTGATACCACTGCCCCTGCAATGCCTTGGCCCACGCTACGCCACTGCATGTTTTACTATTTGAGACG
The DNA here is from genome assembly GCA_025618425.1 of Heliocidaris tuberculata. NCBI lineage: Eukaryota > Metazoa > Echinodermata > Echinoidea > Camarodonta > Echinometridae > Heliocidaris > Heliocidaris tuberculata. Next base: position 27,048,306 of record CM046845.1, read on the forward strand.
TGCCCATTCACATCTTTCAATAAGCACGACCTGTTCACGATGTGTCACGATAACTTACGAGCTTATCATGAAATCAGTACTTATGAAGCAGATACTAGTATTGCAGGAGCTTCGGAGCTCGTTATATTATGTCATGTTTTAGATCGTGTAAGTGGGCGAGAGTCCTGGCAGAATGGTAGATTTAAGTTGATAAAGTGAAGGGGCGTAATGTATCCGCGTGTAGACTCATTGCAAGGTTCCACCCCCCTCCCCTTTCATACAGCGGATTTGAGGTTATGCCGGGTCTGTCGTGTTCTGGATACGCCATTGTTATAGAGTCGTTATTCATATAGTGATTTGTATTTCCATTTGATCGACAGAGGTAACTATGTAGGGACATCTCCATACGTAGCTGGGCCGAGCTGTACCAAGTGTGAAAGCGGAAGTGGTATATGCAAAGATAATCTATGTAGTAAGTATTCGAATCTTTTACAAGTAGGAATGGTATTAAAATTTCTTTATACTCTACCCCCCCCCCCCCCCAAAAAAAAGGGGGGTTAATGTGCAACTATCATCTTGTAGCTCGATCTATGCTGCCCATTTTGTATATCTGCCTACAATGTCTGTTTGCCAGTGGCGCAGAGCGGGCTTAGCCATGGGGGGGGGGGGCACTTGTGTCAGAGGGCCTTATAGGTCTAACTAGGTTAGTTTTTTTTTGTCATTTATTGGGGAGGGGTACAAGCCCCCACGCCCCCATGCCCCCTCCCTTGTAGCCACACCACTTTTATTCTCAACGTTGCCCTTGCCACCCCAAAATTTATTTTAGATTAAAATTAGAGGTGCATGATATTCCACAGATGCAATTCCATGAAATCTTTTCTTGGAGCCTATATACATTCAACCAATTATTGTTGTTTACAGAAAATCCATCGAATATAATCATAATTGCATTGTGTGATTATATCCGATGGCTTGTTGTTTCTGTGTGAAATCAGCAATTTGCAATTGCCCTTTTCATGCTTGCAGTTGCTGTAACGTTCTTATGTTCTCTTCGGTTTAGGTGATTGTTCAACCACAGAGGACGGTTGTGGTGAGTAGTTGCCTACACATATTATTATGAACTTAATATCGTCATGTAATCAGTATTATTATTATTATTATTATTGTACAAGGCGTTTATCAAATTCAAAAGAGGTAACCTACGTAATGTATAAATCAATGTTTGGTTGGATAGCATTGTTAACGTACACTCTAAAAACAATCTAACCAAATATGACTAGAATCTGGTCAGATTTGACTAGAATAACTATTCCCACGGGCACCTGCACTATTCTAGTCAAAACTACCAGTGAGCTTCGGGTTTGAAGTGAACAGAATCCTAGTCAGAATGACTAGAATCTGATTAAGGAAATGTGTTCAGGTGATCTGGTAAAAAAATGACTAGACGTTTTTTTAGAGTGTACTGAGATCAAGTTAGTATAATCACTTACATTGTAACTGGTAGGACGCAATATATGAAACAGCTGTTATAATTATTATCATTAATTCTTAGACAACGTCTAAACGACTAACTCTCCAGGTATAGGGATTTGTGGCCGAGCTCAGTAATGTATTTTTGAATAGGCTAAACGATAATTTTGTTTAGATGTTCTCTGTAGGCTTTTATAGTAACTGAGTATTCTCAATTGAAAACTGTCTGCAACACTGTATGGTAGCCTTTGTGAAAGGCTGATGAGTATCAGTGTTTCTAAAAATAAAATAACCCGCCTATAGGGGAATAAAGAAAAAATGATATATATAATAATAAAGAGAAGTACACTGACACCAGAATTTAAAATTACATCTTCGGCGTTTACACGGAAAAAAAATCGACGTTAAATAGTTCGAAAGAAAGGATGGGAAGAAGAAGTGATTTGAAAAGAAGCAAGCAAGTCATAGAAGTTTGAAAGTTTAAAGGCTGTATTTTGGAGTTGTTTTGTAATCACCAGTATAGATATTGCTCTGAAAGAGAGTTTTGAATAACGGCCTTTTTTTATATAATATAGTTTGGTATCGACGCGTTTCCAAAAATGTGTTCTGTTCTTTGTCACAATGACTTTGCTGTTCTTTACTGTTCTACTATTGCTGATTCATATATTACTATGGTAGTATGTTGTGAATAAGCCAGTTCGCAATTAGCACATGATACAAACGACCCTGAAATGACCCCAATTTGTACGGGCACGAGCATTTGTTTCGGTACGGTGGACGCGCTACAAGTAAAATCATACTAATGTGTGCATCGTGGTGCATACAAAATGACAGCGTAATTAAGGTCAATTGTACTCGGCAGGGGCGGATCCAGGATTTTGTATGGGGGGGGGGGGCACTCGGATGCAGGATTGTGAGCTTTCGGAAACTGTTTGGAGGGAGTCGCTCAGTGGGAGGGGGGTTATGGGTTCCAGTTTTCCTCCATAATTCTCTGACAAGCAAAAAAAGAAAAGAAAGAAAAGTTTTTTCGTTTTAAAAGGGGGGGCACAATGCATAGTTTTCTTTCAAAAGGGGGGGGGGCACGGGTCGGGATCCCCCCCCCCCTATATCCGCCACGGGTACTCGGTACAAATGACCTTTATCTGCACATGCGCAAATTGTAATTACGAACTTACTTATTAGGATCACTTTCCGATTGTTATTCCCAACATCTTGCATACTTGCACAATGAAAATTTGAACAAAATCGTTTAAATGACTGTCATGACTTTGCGCTTATTTTTTTCTTTATGCGTTTACGTTGTAACAATGATAATGGACTGTATATGAATAATGTGTTCTCAATTTGTTAGAATGCCGAGCCGCTTGCCAGAACTGTGCTACATTGAATAGTGACTGTACATGCACCTGTGTTGATGGCTGGTACGGTGCCGATTGTGGAAGTAAGTATAGCAACAACAACAAAAAAATAAATAAATATATAAAAAGACAGTTCACCGCAGATGTATATCAGTAATAAATATTCATGTTTCATCAATGATATCATTTTCCATCCCGTGGTAAAAAGTATTGATATCTTATTTTTAAAAATAAAAAAAACATTAAACCACCATGAAATTTTCTAATTCATTTAAGATGGACATTTTCTTAATTGGGGGAAGCAGCTCCTGACCTTCAACGATAATTTTCGGTCTCACTCTTCTTAGTCTCTATAATCTTTTGTTGTTGTTGTTGTTGTTGTAATAAATATGCGGATAATATTTGATTTGTTTTAATGTAAATGAATCTTAAATTGATTTCATTCGAATTTATTTTGGGGCTTTGCTTCCTCCCTACCTCCCCCTCTCTCTTTCTCTCTCCCCTCTCTCCCCCTCCCCCGGCTCTCCCTCCCCCTCTCTCTCTCTCTGTGCCCCTCTCCCCCCCCCCCCCCCCTCTCTCTCTCCCTCTCTCTCTCACTTTCTCTCTCTCTCTCTCTCTCTCTCTCTCTCTCTCTTTTTACATCATCATTACACCTTACCAGCTTACTGTGAAAACACTCACGAATACTGCGGAGCGAGTCCTGGTTGGCCTACAAGTTGGTGTGATAGGAGTTACGTCATCGCCGGATGCCCTCTCATGTGCTCTATTTGCAGTAAGTATGCGGTATAGCCAAGGATTGTAATTCCGAACAGATTGTATTACCGAACGTGTACAGTTCAGCGCCTAAAATGGGTTTTCCAGGCCCCTAAAGCTCCGCCATCTTGTCGGGTCCATTAGAAGGCCCGATAAGCACTTTGCATAATTCATGAGCGTAAATGCATGATTCATTTTGTAAGATGCTCCCCGAGAGTAGCATGTGTTTGTACGCGCTATGAAACACATTACGCACATCAGCTTAGAGCATGCGCAGTGAGAAAGGTCAAATTCAGTAATATATGCATTTATGGTAATGTATTCATCGCTTCAACGTACAGATTCGACGAATCAGCGTCGGTAATTTCTAAATGTGGCAGACGGCGCTCGGTCAATGCACTTTAATTGTAATCGATCTCCGAATCAAAATATATCGCTTTGCAAATTTGTGAACAAGTAAATAAAGCTAAAAATGTAACCGGACAGACCGAATCGAATCTAATCATGGATACAGATAATGTAAAAATAAATATAAAGTACTTGACACGTCACCAGTGGCATAAGTCTCTTTTCTTGTTGATATAATACCGGTGAATATATTCATTCAATATGCATAAAGGATAATGATAAATAAGTACATAAATGATACATAAATGTATAATGAAATAATAAAAAAAAAAACTCTTGCAGTGTAGGATTTTTTTTCAGGGATGGTTTTCATAACAGAAAGTATAATCTCCATTTGGGGTGAGGGGATGGGGTCCTTTAGTTAACTGAGATTTTTTCTTTGACCTTTTAGTTAGTCTTGATGTAAATGATTTTTTTGTAATAATATAAGTACGTTTGTTCTTTTTTGGAAGGGATTTTTCCTCCCCGACTTTTCCTCCCATTTTTTTTTCTTGCTTGTCAGAGAATTATGGAGGAAAACATGTGATACCCCCCCCCCCCCCCCCCCCGCCAAATGAGCGTCTTTTTTGAGGGCTGGGGAAAAAAAGTTACAATTTTTTATTTATTTATTTATTTATTTCATTTTTTTGCTTGTCAGAGAATTATGGAGGAAAACATCTGATAGGTCCCCCCCCCCCCCCCCACTGAGCCCCACTGGAACAATTAAAATACCGGGAAGAATTATCTTCTAACTTTTAATTTGCATTTGTGAGTAAAATTTATATGTTGCCATTCACTAGCGTACCCAAGGGGGCGGGGGCAAGGGGGGGGGGCAGAGTGCCCCCTGACAAGTTTAAAAAAAAAAAAAAAAAGTTATCGGGTTCCTAAACGAGATTCTTGACACCCCCCCCCCCCCCCCCCCCCCCCCCCCCCCACTGAGCGACTTTTGGAGGGCTGGCGAACTATTTTCAGAACTGATAACCTTTTTTTTTTTTTTTTTTTTTTTTTTTTTTTTGCTTTAATGCTTGTCAGAGAATTATGGAGGAAACCTGGACCCCATAAAATCTGATAACCCCCCCTCCCCGATCCACTGAGCAACTTATGGAGGGCTGGCGAGAAAAAAAAATACTCGACCCCCCCCCCCCCCCCGAGCGACTTTTGGAGGGCTAAGGGGGGGGGGGGAATTGTCGCCATTGATAACCCCTTTTTTTAACCCCTCTTGACGCCAAGCGCCAGATACGCCACTGTTGCCATTCCTTTCCAGCTTTCATGCCTGTAAGTCACCACTCAATCACAAGTCTTATACAATACCATTCATTTCCATCAACTTATGATTGTCCATTCCAGTCAAAGCTTATTGTCTTCACTCTTCCTTCCTTTCACATATGCAGGGGTGTCGCTAGAGAATTTTGAATGGGGCAATAGTAACCATGCCGAGAAAAAAAAATTCCTACAAATTTCCAACAATGAAAAAGTGAAACTGAAGTTTATATTTTTATATATTTTTTGAGATGCCAAAATACTGACAGTTTGAAACATTACAAATATTAAGGTGTATTACCATCCGCCACCCCAGGTGTGCATCCAGGATTTTGTAAAAGATGGGGCACTCATTGCATAAAATTCCCTGACAAGTTGAAAAAGGTCATTTCAAAGGAGGCGGGGAGGGGGTACAATCTTGAAATGTACACTGAAGGTATGTACCTCTGTATCAAGGGGGGCATGGGCCGGAAGTGCCCCCTAAATCTGATACTGCCCCCTTCCATCCCCCCCCCCCTCCCCCCCCCCCCCCCCTCGAGCGATACCACTGCTTTTTCTCTCATTTTTTTCTCATTTTTTCTCTTTCTCATTCCATTCTAACTCTGGCTTACCTTTCACACAAACTTTGCATGTAAAATTTCTAGTTATGGAACCCCCACCCCCCCCCCCCCTTGAATACTCTATGTAAAAGTATGTCACATGAACATTATCACTAAAATGAGAATTCAAGTTAGAATTAAAAAGCTCTAAGAATATGCAAATGTTTAAGGTAACTAGATGACTTTCCATCCCCTTAACATGATAAAAGAGATGAACTAAATCCTTTTTTGTTTTTGTTGTCTACTTAATAACAATAAATATCAATTCAAATAACACTTTTATAATTTGAAAAAAAAAGAAGAAAATCTTGAAATTGAACATCCTTGCAGAAGTCTAGTGGTAAATCAAATTTTCATATCACTTACTAGTGTATCATTGAATGAATATTCGGTTTTTCTCACAAGTTCTCAAGCAATTTGCATATCAACTGTTTCATTCTATTATACTGTTGAAATGGTCATCGACATAAATCAAATCTAGGTTTTGTTAAATTTCATTCAGCTGAAAGCACTTATTTTTTAGAATTTCAGCAAATGAAATATTCCAACAAAAATCTTCTAAATCAGAAACCCTTGTTAGGGATATCTGTATTGTTTTATTCTGAATGAAATCCCCAACTTGATTACATGCATCCACTTGTGAGACTGCTGATCTAGTTAACAGGAATGAAGAGCTGTAGTGGTAATCCGTAGGTCTGTTGAATGAAAAGAGAAAATAGAACAAATTAAAAACTATTAAGGTCGTAAACAATAAGAAAGGACTGCAATGTGCCAGATATTTATATATGCATGACTCAAACAGAGTGAATATTGCTTGATAAAAAGCTATTTTACCCACATTCAGTAAAATTAAGTTCTTTTGTAAGCATAAAAATGGAAATGATGAATCCTTATAAAAATTAAATAAAATTCCCATATTTGACTAAAAATTCTTCTTTTTCATCAAAGGGAAAGGAAATTACAATCGTTTCAAACAACTTGCTTCCTCTTCAAGTTGTATACTATTGATATAGGCCTATTATATCTTTTTTTATATTGATATATTTTCAAAAACTTTTTTTTTTTTTTTGGGGGGGGGTATTGTCAAATCTAATTATGCACAGTAAACGCCTACCTCTCCAAGCTTGATCATGCAGGTCAGTATATCTGCTCTGTTGTTCATTTCTCCTGATTGTGTATCTCAATATTCTTTCACCATCCATTGTAAAGAATCATGCTGTGTAAAAAAAGGATAAATAAATTTATAAGTACATGTGTAAATGAAAGTAATTTAGAGGTACACAATATATATTTCGTAGAAATATTTGTACTCCACTAATTCTGATTTTTTTTTATCTTCTCAAACATCTAAATACATCTAATTTAGATCATAGATCAAAGCTCAAAAGAGACCATTTTCACAGAATGTATTGTGAATAAATGTGAAGTGTAATCTTCTCCTTCTCCATGTATTTGTATTTGATTATGATTATGAGAAGGAAATAAATGTATTTTGAATCTTGAATCTTAAATCTTGAATCATGCTTACACACAATGCTGGGCTTTGTTGGTAATGGTTTAAAATGTTTGCATAGTTTAAGGACAAGCTATTCAAAATTCAATGGCAACTAGTAAGGGTATCTGTAATATGCTTTTAACTAACGCATTTAGGGACCCCTGGAAACCCTAATTGCTTTTAAAGTTCATTTCCTTGATTCCTGTTAAATTACAATATTTATGATAATCATAAAATTATTCGAATTACATTATACATGTATAAGCATATAGATACTCAGGAAATGTTCTGAAAACTTACCTGTAATTTAGGAAGGCTAAATTTCTGCTTCATCTTGTATGGTCAACAGTTTGCGCAATGTTTGAATAACATTTCTTGGGTTCCTTTCCATTTTGATCTGTTTAAAAAAAAACAAAATGAAAACAGAGTTGTCACTTTTTTTGGTCTTTCTTGTTAATACAGTCATAGCTATACATTGATAATTGTTTTTATCAGGCAAATAAATTCCAATCCATTATTTTTCATAGGTCAAAATTCACTCATCATTAGCTATCTTATGTTTATTAAGGTGCATTCAAGCTACATAAGTTTCTTGGAAAGAAACAGCCTCAGCAACAAAACGTTCTAGTGATGTGTGTCTGAAATTTTGAAAGGGTCCCTAAACTGGCTTTAACACCTGACTGAATTTTTGGCCAAAATACATTTGCCTACACCCCCCCCCCCCCCCCCCAAAAAAAAAATCAGTCTACCAGACTCTAGTTAACTTCCAGTCAGTTTAATTGACCAAATGGCATGAATTGAACCAAATGTAGTAGATAGATCCAAGTCTTTTAAGAACGAACAAAAAAAAAGTCAGGCATGAAAGTGAAGTTGAACAGAGTTCTTATCAAACATGGTTGGAGATCCACTTTGACCTTTTCCCTTAAGCACAGCTTTAGCCCTAGCCAAATCTACATCTACTCAAGATAGACTATCCTTCAGATTTCGGTTTATGGAATAAAACTTCAACAGATATTCAGAGTTCAAAACAGTAAACCTCGTGTAACATTAATGAATTTATATCTGCACTAATTTTGGTCTACACATCTTATCAAAATCATCGACATTGTAGAATCCCACCACCACACACAGTTTCCAAATCTAACAAGTAGACCACCGAGTAAGGTACCTTACGTTAGATCGAAGTCCAACTCCAGGTTGGACTAACGAATACGCTTGTGTGCAGCATACATATGAACAACATGAGGAAAAGCTCCCAATACAGTCTATCATAATTCAAAGAGTTTACTAACGTTAGATCTAGATCTAGATCTACTTAGATCCAACTTGTCTTGCTAATTGCATGCACTGAATTTTTGACGCTGTCGAAATAGCCACCGCGCCGGTAGCCTCTTGTCGAGGCCCTGGCGCTGTTGGAATCCTTGGCGATATGGAGGCAAAATTTCTGGTGGCGAGCGAAGCGAGCCAGAAAAACCGAGGCGCTTGCGCCGAGGGCCTCTTGACACCCGACCTGAATTATATATTCATGAGGCACGATTTCCTACTGAATTATGCATGAAAACGTGAATAGTTAGATTACCGCGGCGATCGCCCAGCAAATTGGCCAATGAAATCTCAAGGATTTCTTACTTCAGTTCTGGACTAGTCTATTATTTTTGGGGGGAGATTACGTAAATCTCTTGCTCAAAATACATTCACAGACTAGACAAGCACATTATGAAGAATTCGATCTCTAGCTTACAAACCATGGTAATTTGAAATAAGACAAATGTACATATTTCTCAAGTCAAGAGATCATCATATATTTACAAATAATGAAGAATGGGCAATAAAAGTCACCGTTCAACAATAGATGCATCTCCATATATAACAAATAACACAAAACAAATAACACTAACACTAACACAGTTAGTTTTTAGATCTTGACGGAGTCAAAATAAACTTGAACTCAAATTCAAAATTATACCTTCTAAAGTCACATCTTGTGACGAAGCGTCCCCAAGATAGATGGCTTGAAGTCCACGTTTCTTGAGCGACTTCACCTGGTCTCTCATGAGAGACACCAAAGGGGAAATAATCAACAAAATGCTTCGTGAAGATGATAGACTAACCAAGGAGTTACCAGCAACTTCACTGCCCGGCAAGGCCCCAGGGGATCCGCCTGGCCCTCGCGAAGCAGCAGTCTCACTCTCCATCCCTGGCCCACGGAGGTAATCAGCACAGAGCGGTAGCGCGTGAAATATAACACTTTTTCCATAGCCAGTAGGCAGATTCACAAAAACATCTTGTCCTTTAAGTGCAGATTTGATTGCATCAACTTGCAAATCTTTGAATCTGTCAATCTTCAACATTCTAGCGGCATATTCTAAGCTCTTACAAATATCGTCATCACTCGTCGTGGAAGAAATGTTGAACGCCATTTTGGGCTGCGATTAATTAATATGTAAGAAATAGCGTGCAGTCGAGTTATGAATATTTAACATTACGTCATGGTAGCTCGCGCTTATTGGATGATTTTCACCGACCAAAATTTGGTCGGAATATTCGTCAAAACAATGAAATACAAAAGAAATTCAGATCGGGTGTCAAGAGGCCCTCGGCGCAAGCGCCTCGGTTTTTCTGGCTCGCTTCGCTCGCCACCAGAAATTTTGCCTCCATATCGCCAAGGATTTCAACAGCGCCAGGGCCTCGACAAGAGGCTACCGCGCCGGTGGCTCAAACTGACCCGGGACTGCCTGGGTAGCTGTCATGAGCTGCAGCGTTTGAGGACGGCAATCTCAAACTACCTCTCGACGACGACGTGTCAAACTACCTCTCGACGATAAATTTAGAACTGTAATTTCGAGAGAAAATTGTTTCAATTCTTGTTCAACACAACTCTTGTCAATCCTTTTAAAATGTAGAGAAATTATTATAGATCACCTAGAATATACAATTCTTTGCTATTAATAAAATAAATATACGAAATTTACTCATGATTTGAGCTCTACTCACCTTGTACTTTTGAACTAATATCTCTCATTTCCTGCGGGTGACGTCACTGCATAAATATGCATAATTAATAGGTCTTGAATTGACGAAGTTGAGGTCTAGTAAATTTTAATCGATACTATCGAATTATGCACATATTCCAAGGGCGGATCCAGGTTTTAAAAAAGGGGGGTCCAAAGGGTGAGAAGTTATCATTCTGGCAAACGCAAGCGCCGAAGGCGCTAAGCGCCTCTATAGGCATATATAGGGTCTATATATATATATAAAGAAAACTGCTATAGGCATATATATATATATATATATATATATATATATATATATTGCCTGTTTGACTATTTTAATGTTGAAATATAGTTGGGCGCGCGGAGCGCGCCACAAAAATTTGATAATACGAGCCTGAAAATGTCTTAGTTTTGTACTGAAATTACATTTAATCTATTAATATTACATGGAATTATTGTTTATTTGAGATGGAAAATACATATATAATGATTGCAAATTACCATCTTTTATCAAAAAGTGCGGGTATATTTGTACAGGCCACCCCCCCCCCCCCCCCCGTACATCAGAACTGGGAGGGGGGTTAATGCATACCCCCATCCCCTCCGGGATTTGCGCCATTGGACTGTATTAATATATATATGTATATACATATTTTTAAAAGTTTTCCCAGATTTTCTAGTCTGCATTGCTGTGCAGGACCTCAGATGGCATGCGGCATCAACACAAACAGTCCAGTGAGACAAATAAAAATAAAATCTGGAGATTTATTACTTGAGATTGGTTCTTCAATGTTGAAGTACTATCTTGATAACCTAGGAATTGGGTGTGCGCATGCTGTACAAACACACTTAGTAAATTTTAGTGATACATGTACACATTTTACAGCAATGAAGAATTATTCACTAAATATCATCTATATTATCTCCTCCCATCCCTGAGATAACAATTCGCAAGTGTTTACATCATCACGAGTTATAAATCACAAATCACAAAAGAACACAAAAAAGGGAAAGTTCCTTAGATTCAGGAGTTCACAATCAAGGCCGATCAACAACAGTACCAATACCAGTTTTGCTGAAAATTCACAGGATTTAACAATCAACCACAGCATCTACTCATTAGGCAAAATAAATAAGTTTTGTATCACAAAACTAGTCATGGTGCAATGTATCAGATTCAAGCGTTCCCAATCAACAACAAGAAAAAATATATCAAAAGTCCTCGGAGAAAACAAACCTCCTCCCCCCCCCCCCAAGCACCTGTCATTACCTTTGAATTTCGTGACTTTGACCTTTTTGTTGACTCTGACAGACCTTTGACCTTTTGTGTGACTTTAAGTCTTGACCTTCACAACTTTAACCTTTATATGGACACATGAAGTTCACTTCTTGCGATGTACAACCATAGGGTAGGTGTAGGGAATACCAGACCCTTAAGCACGTTTGCATAATTTGCATAAACATGAACACAGACACACACTAGTAAGGTTTACCAATGCTTTCAGCAACTCTTTTTATTTCTCAGGGTACCGAAATAATGACAAAAATTTGTTTACCTAATGAAATAATCTCCTTAATGACGTCATAGGTAAATGGTCCATTATTCCCTACCCATGAAAGTAATACGAGACCGCTACATTTTCAACCGAAATCTCAAATATTTGTTGAGGAAAATGATATTTCGTTGGAAATGTAAATACCAATAAAGAATTGTTTTTTGGAGAGTATGTTTTGGTTTCATCAAAATCTGTTGCAATTTTAACCAAAAATTTTATAGCATTTATCATCGGATAAATTTAATTACCATTTAAACGGCATTCAACATGTTCAATGTGCCGTTACTTCTGCCTCCGGCAACTTTACGTTTTGTTGTTGATGATTTTAAGTACATCAATACTGAACAATTGACAATGATAATTTTAAAGATTACAGAGAGTTGTAAAATGACATTGAAATACGTCTTAAAAAGAAAGATGTAAAATGACGTTAAAACAACTTAACACATCCAACCAAACTCTAGTAATCTCGCGGCCGAACGGAGCGAACGGGCCCGCCCGGCCCGTGCCCCGGCCACGGCGGGGACGCATGTCCCCACTACCAGTGGCGGCACCAGGATTTTTAAAGTGGGGGGGGGGGGGGCAAATGGGGGGCAAAAGAAAATGTTGGGGGGGCAAGGGCGGACAAAAAAAAAATTGACACTTTTTGTAGTGAAAATGTACAGAATATTCGGCTATAAACCTACCCAGATATGAGGACATTTTGAGCGTCTAGCTGAACTGCCCGATTATAAAGAGGTGTTAGTTATATACTGCGAGTGAGCGAAGCGAGCGAGCAAAAATTTTGACATTTTTCGTAGTAAAAATGTACAGAAATTACATATTCGGCTATAAAACTACCCCAATATGAGGAAATTTGATCATCTCACGGCCTGATTATGTGGTGGGAGTTATAGGCCTGTATTGCGAGCGAGCGAAGCGAGCGAGCAAAAATTTTGACACTATTATAGTGGAAATGTACAGAAATTATTCAGCTATAAAACTACCCAAATATGAGGATATTTACACGAGCTGAGCGAACAAATTTGCCACATGCCCCCCCCCCCCACCTTGATGCCGCCACTGCTTTCCAAGTTTCCGTTTTCTTTCTTTTTCCTTCTTTTCTCCATTCCTTTTTCACTTTTTTCTTTCCTTTTCTTTTCTTTTTCATTTTCCACCCTTTTATTTTTTTTCACTCCGAAAATTATTGGGGCGGCAACTGGGGGGGCAAAGCTTCTGACTGGGGGGGGGGGCAAATGCCCCCCCATGCCCCCCCCCCCCCCTTGGTGCCGCCACTGCCCACTACTTAATAAACCTGCAGCAGAGCTGCATTTATATATTTGGGCCAAGCAAAAATTATTTACCTATATGGATACTTGTGCTTTGGTATTGTCTAGAATGACGAGTTGCCTCGAATGAGTGACTTGAAGTTGAATGATGCCGCGTGCAGCCTGCCTCCTCGAGGGTTGCAAGCATAGTTGCAAGACAGCGTACGTACGATCAAAAGTCGCATGCATAAACCTATGCGTGCCGCGCCGCATATCTGATCTGGAATGGCAGTACAGTACTTAGGCCTACTTTGCGACGGAGAATGAAACAATGGGTAATGAATAGGGCCTACGCAGTATCTTGCATGATCAGGTCGGCAGAATTTCTTGGGGGGGGGGGGGAAACGCCAAGAAAGACGGCGCCAAGGGAAAAAAAAAAAAAAAAAAAAAAAAAAAAAAAAAAAAAAAAAACCGCGCCAAAAAGGGGGGGTCCGGACCCCCGCGACCCCCCCCCCTGGATCCGCCTATGTATTCATGACATAGCATCCAATCAAAGTTTCACAATAAACTGACACGCACAAGAAATATGAATAATGCAACGTATCGGGTGCTTATCGGGCTCTTCAAATGATCCGAAAGAGGCGGGGCCTAATTCCATTCGCGTAATGATTTCCGCGCGTGCTGCTTTCCGTCTAGTAAATCTATAATACGTCTATGGGGTTTTCACACGCGTGGGATTACGCGCATGAAAACCACACTATTGAAACAGAGGTTGTATCATTTCCCATAGGTTTCACACGTTCGGAAATACAGTACCTTTTTCAAGGGACCAAAACGCCGCGTCGTTGGGAAGGGGTTCACTCGGAAGGGAATATCGTATTAAATCTACGTTGTCTTTTTCAAATTCTATCAACTTCTTTTTCTATAGGACTTTGAGCATTCATTATGTAAGTTTGACAGATATTCGTTTGATATTTTATTTGCTATCGTTGATTTTCTGAAAAGTGTTCGGACACTGGATGCACTACCATACTATGTTAGACAGAAATAACCATGTTGTATGGTGGTTGATCCAGTGTCCGAACCCTTTTCAGAAAATCAACGATAGCAAATTAAATATTATATGAATATCTATCAAACTTATATAATGAATGCTCAAAGTCCTACAGAAAAAGAAGTTGATGGAATTTTTAAAAGATAACCTAGATTTAATACGATATTCCCTTCCGAGTGAACCCCTTCCCAACGACGCGGCGTTTTGGTCCCTTGAAAAAGGTACCGTAATTCCGAACGTGTGAAACCTATGGGAAAAAGACACAACCTTTGTTTCAATAGTGTGGTTTTCATACGCGTAATCCCACGCGTATGAAAACCCATTTTAGGCGCTTAACTTTACACGTACGGTAATACAATCTGTTCGGAATTACAATCCTTGACTGTATGTGGGAATTCTTTGATATAAATGGCATTTGTCAACCTTCTCCATAACGGGGTTGACAAGTATCATTTCTTTCAAAGAATTCTGTCTCGCGGTATAATTATGCATGTTGTGAGCTTGAGCACTTTCAGTGTGCTCTGTAAAGCAGGGTCGTCGCTCGAGGGGGGGGGGGGGGGGTGGCACCCCTTTCCTATTTATATTTTTACTTTGCTAGTAGGAATTTTTTGGAACCTGTCGGCAAATCAGAAAATGTGAAGAAAAGTGTTTGCCTTTGTCGGCAAATTGTAAAGCTGGGGAATTGTTTTTATTACCAATTTTGATCATTTACTTGTTGGGGAAAAAAAGCTAATTAATGAGCCCCTATTCCCCGTTCAACATGATCTGGCGATGCCCCTGTGTGTAGTTTTAATGCGATATATAAGATACTCTCTCCTTTTGGGGAGGGGATTAGTTTATTTTTAAAGTTGCCCTCTCAACTTATTTTGTTGTATGATGAATTTCCTACTTTAGACGTTCGTTATTATACTCTTTGGACATCGTCAAGGTGAATATCATCATGAAATAATGATAATAAGAGTTGAATTCATAAGGCTATTTACGGAGAACATTACCTCGGCTTTCGCCGAACTTCTATAAACATGATATATATACATGATAATGATAAGGCTCTCCAGCAATTCATCCTCCCGGTAATGATGGTGGTGGTGATGATGATGATGATGATTATGTGGGTGTTGAGGTGAAGTTATTTGTGTGTGCATCAATTCGTTTCTTTTTATAAAACATGAAATAAATCATACTTATATCCATTTAATATTTACTTTTTAGTTCTTTTGTTTATTTGAAATGACGCAGAAAAGTTTCTACAGTACAAGAATCAGTAATTGAGCGAAAGATGAAAGGGCGCTAGTAGTTGTATTGATCAAATAAGTAAATAAAACGATCCGTTTCTTTAAAAAAAAAAAGCAACAACAACAGCAAATTATTAATCGGGAAATAACAAACAATTATTAAATCATTACATCTGGACTTACGGTTTAATTCCGAGGACTGTTTCACGTCCGATCCTGGACGCTTCATCAGCTCGTCTGATTTGCTTGTTATTTGAACGTTTACCTGGATGGATCAGGGCCCCGTTGCATAAAATTCATCATTAATGGTAACTCTGCCATCAGTGGTAACTACCATAGTAACATTGCTCAACAGCCAAATTCACGGTTTAAATGGAAGTTACCATTGATGGCAAAGTTACCATCAATGGTAAGTTTTATGCAAGGGGGCCCAGAACTTACATCATTTGATTACTCAGGAAACCTTATGGGGGGTCGTATCCCAATTAGTTTTGATATTTGATATAACCAAGTTTCACTCATTCACAAAGGATATCTTTGATTTTGGGTCATAAGATTACTGTGAATGATTAATACCTGGGCCCTGTTTCATAAAATCTTGTTATCAATAACAAGTTACGATATCTGATATAAGCTACTGAAATCGTTGCTTTTGATTGACTGTAAGCAAATTTGTCATAGAAATGTGGCAGTTGTTATCAAGTTTTATGAAACCAGGCCCTGATTGTTAATGTCTTCTTTCTCTCTCTCTCTCTCTCTCTCTCTCTCTCTCATAGATGCCCAAGACCCAAGTTTTGTGTGTGGTAAGTATAGCCGATCGGAACTCTTCGTGAAGATAGGTTTTAAGATGAATGTATTGTTATCTGATAACGATGTGCATTTTGAAAAAACAGAGAAACAGATTCTTTTTTTAAATAAATGGCAAATGTTTCTTGGACAGCTTAAAGTGACGTGGAAGGCTATTGACCTAAAGACGAATATCAAAATAACCGTAATTCAAGCCAGAACACCATTAATCACTTTAGCATGTTTGGCATTTATTTTAAATTGCAACATTTAAACATTATTTTAATGTCATTAATATTCATATATTGCTTTATATATTTTTTAAAGTCGTCAGATATATAAAGACATTACTAGAGGTCTTCTTTGCATATCATGAATGTAGAAATTATTTTGTGATAATACACGACTGTATGATACTTTGGGGAATATTTGCCTTCCACTATTATCATGTATACATATAGTTGTTGGTAGTATAGTTCACATTACATTTTCAATGCATATAAAGAAAATGGCGTCACCGTTTTGGTAATGAACCTGTATCGGCATCACCAACATTAAACATATGCATGGGACTACATAGCATTAACCTTCATTTAGCATGGAAAAAGTGCACATCCGTTTGTTACTTCATATGCATCCTTGAATCACTGGCGTCTCATATTTCCAAATTGAAGCATTTTGTAGAGTTACGCAATTTAGTACCGCAGTTGACCTCAAAATCAATGTCGAGATATTGAATTATGTACAGATATATAAAAAATATTCAAACGTCATTTTCATTTTTTTTTTTTTTTTTTAGTCAAGCGCAATAATTTAGGTACTTCGAAATATTACAGAATAATTTAGCATGCATCGTATAGAGTCATGTGAAATCTTGTGTTGTTATTTGTGTGAAATGTTTGCTGATGTATATTTTCACCTAGTTTGTATATTTGTATGTTTATTATGTTTGTTGTGTGCATGTTTGATCCCGATTGCAAGTGTTGGATTAACACAGCATGAGTTCTTCCAAAGTGGTTCAATGACGATTTTTAAAAAGAAATTTAAAAAATGTGCATGCATACACTTTGTAGGGACTTCATCTTGCCTCTTCACTCATTTGGTTCTTGCACAGGTATAGAGCGACTGAGACTTCTCATCTGCACTTATATAGAGAAAGAATAATAAGTAGTCACTTTAAAACTCACTCTTTCACGAATGATAAAACATCGCCTTAACCTTCGCACAGATACACCATATAAGAACATCATAAAATTGTTAAGGCCAATTAACGTCTAGAACTCGTTGTTGCTGATAATTTCCGGCATCATTTTTTGAAATTTTCTATTATTTTTGGGCCATGATATCGCCAAATTAGTAGAAACAACACCCGCACAACTGACAACGTCTCAACCAACAAGTTCCAAATCTACAACACTAGGTCGCAATCCTACAACGCAGAGCCAAACGACAAGAGGCGAGATAAAGCCCACAACTCCCACCATAGACTTATTGTATACAACATTTTATGATCCAGTTGAGGCTACAGCACCGACAACAACTGTTGCTGCCACCACATCTTGCCCCATTTCAATGTGTCTGCATGATTCAGCTCTTGAAGAAGAAATATGTAGTTGCAACTGTACGAGAAGCTATTATGGGGATATTTGTCAGCGTATGTTTTATACTTTTCTTGCATTTGTATATACTTTTGTATTATTTTGCCTCCCTTTTATATGCAAAAGATTGTACTCACCCGCATATTTAAAAAAATAAATAAAGAAAAAAAAATATATATAGGTAAATGTTGAAAATATCAATTGCTGTATCACTGCTGTTTATTTTTTTTTTTATTTCAAAATGTCCATGCATGGTGGTTGGAAAAAGGGGGATGTTTCGGCTGCTCACTTTACTTTTCATTCATTTTGATTGGATATTTTCTGCTTTTCTTTCGCTTTTAAGTATTTTATCGCCTTGATTGCTGTGTTTTGCATGTGGAATTGCATCTTTTGATGGACTTTCAAGCTCTACCAAGTTTCTGACTCATGATGAAGTCATACTTAAGCCTTGTCAGAATTTACGTTGAAATTATTATATTAAGAATATTCATTTTTACTCTATCCAGTACCTGCATACAAAATATGGTATATGAATCCCTTGCAAGCAATAAGAAAAAAAAAACAACTTATAACAGGTACAGCTATTTCACAAATTTCACCCCAAAAAAAATTTATGAGCGGAAACTTTGGTTGTGCATGCAATTCCAGTATGAATGCTTTGCAGGAATTTAGTTTTATTTTGTTAACCCCAGTGTGTGTGTGATACCAAAACTCCTTTTTTGGGAATGCATGTTGTTTTTTATCTTCGAGCTAGCCTTAATATATTTCAAAACATTGATAACCATCATGTCCAAATGCTATTCAAAATACAGATGCAAATACTCGAGAACAGAACGGCGTTCTTGTACTTCTACATGAAGACATTAATGATGTGAGTATGTATATATATCAGCATGTTCATTATCTTTCAACCTTATAATCTCTCTTTAATTTTCTGTCGAGGGGGTTTTTGCGCCTTCCATGCCTGGAACTATTTATCAGGGTTCTGTCTAATGACAAGTTGCGATTTATTCAAATCGATCAACTTGATATCAATTGCAACTTTGTACTAAAGAGATTTTAATATATATAGGGTTTCGATTTGCTGGAGGATTCGCGGTCAGGAAGGCCCAGAAGTCCAGATGATTCAACGAATATCTTCAACATAATTCTAACTACTGAAAGTCAGATTTGACAAAAAAATGATTGCACAGAATCCTTCGTTTTGCGAGGTGTGACGACAAAACTATTGCATCGTATGCGGTTATGTCTACCTTTTACTTTTACAATTAAGTTTCTTCAATAAAAGCGTTTGATTCGTTAACATCTTTTATCTCTTTTTGTTACAGTGGGTTTCCATTCAAACTAATGTGCTGATTGCTCTGAGGACAAGCGTGATCAACTACTGCACTACCAGGCAATCGACGTGCTGTCCAGCGGCAAACAATACTGTCATGTAAGATAAGGCTTAAACACTTCGGCCCATATTGAATAAAACCAGTTATACGTATGAATTAACATTTTATGAATATCTAAAGAGAAGTTGCTCTCAGCTCTTGCCGTTCCAAAGGCTTTTCCAACGCGTGCGGTATAAATTGCAACAACCACTTATGTATAAAGTGGGCATAGTTATAGTATTACCATTCAAGGAGATACTAAATTACTATTAGTGGATTGCAGAGGTTCTTCAAGAAACAAGTCAATTAGAACACTTTGGTAGACTGATATCCCTTTATATCGAACACAATAGCTTCTCCATTATTTTGGCCAAATCTTCTTATGTATAATCTTGTTATTTTTTTTTTAAAGGGGGTTAGAAGCTGGGCCCCCTTGTCCAAATCATATAAATTCACCTATGAATAGTTCTGGACAGCTCTTGCTGAATAAACTCAGCTTAAGTAATTACAGACCCATCTCACTCCTAACTTCACTATCGAAAATCCTTGAAAAAATTATATACAAACGTACGGTATCCTTTCTTAAAGACAACAATATTTTTTGCAACTTCCAATTTGGATTCAGAGAAAAACACAGCACTTCCCAAGCAGTCTTAACTCTTATTAACACAATAGCCAGCGCCATCGATAAAGCATCACACACGGTTGGAATCTTCCTGGACTTCTCCAAGGCCTTTGACACTATTGATCACACTATTTTATTATATAAATTATCCCATTACGGGATCAGAGGAAAGGCCTTGGAGTGGTTCAGGAACTACCTTTCTAATAGAAACCAATATGTATCACTCAACGGGCACAGTTCTTCTATTAAACCAGTAAATTGTGGAGTACCACAGGGATCTCTCCTTGGTCCCTTGCTTTTTATCTTATACATCAATGACTTTTATAAATCTTCTTCCATTTTATCTTACATATTGTTTGCTGATGATTCCAATCTCTTTTTCTCCCATCGAGACCCCGCAATTTTACTTTCAACAGTCAATTCCGAACTGAGACTTGTTACGGACTGGATAAAGGCGAATAAGTTGTCTCTAAATATAAAGAAAACAAATTACATGCTCTTCAGCAATACTCTTCAGTCCCTGCCTGGTAATATTCTTTTTGATAACATACCTATCGAAAAAGTGAAAACTACAAAATTCCTAGGTATAATAATTGACGATAAGCTCTCCTGGAAACCACATACTGATAACTTGTCAAAACTGATTTCGAGAAACATAGGAGTGATTAACAAGCTGAAATATCAATTCCCATCCTTTATTTTGTTGTCCCTTTACTTAACCTTATGTTTTCCATATCTTAATTATGGAATTTTAGCATGGGGCAACTCTACCGCACAACAATTAAACAGATTACTACTACTCCAAAAAAGGCCATGAGGATTGTATCTCTTACAGGTTATCTCTCACATACTGACCAGCTCTTTCATAATAATAAAGTTCTCAAAGTATCTGACTTATATCTTTATAATCTGGGTCAATTTATGTTCCAACTAATCAATAATGAACTTCCAAATGCTCTCTCAGACCTTTTCACAACTAACAATACACTCCACAACTACCCAACAAGACAATCAAACTTTTTCCATCTTCCCCGCACGAGAACGCTCTTAGCGCACAAAACATTCGTCTTTACAGGTCCCAAATATTGGAACAGTCTCGATCCAAACCTTAAGGAAATAGAGAGACTGCACCGTTTTAAAAAAGAACTGAAATCTCTTTTGCTAAAACCATATACTAAAATGCTGCATGGTTGCTGATCTCGATCTGCACTTCGCTTCTCTCTTCTCTCTTCTCTTTTCTCTCTCTCTCTCTCTCTCTCTCTCTCTCTCCCTTCCACTCTCTATAATTAGTTAATCCTTTTATGTTCTCTTCTGTTTCCATCCGCTGATTTCCGTCCTCTCTTTGTTTCTTCTTATCTTAATCTCATAATTCTACTTTCCAGCTCCTTTTCTTTGTTAAATGGGGACCTAACTCGACAAGCCTCGCTTTTAATAGGTTCCCCCACAAGTGTATATACTGTATGCGTTTATTACCTCTACTGGAAGATGTTTATTATACTGAGCTGTTATTATGTATTATCCTTTGTATTATGCCATTTGATTTATATACTTATATTTTGCTTTCTCATGTACAAATGTAAACCGATCGTGGAAACAAATAAAATCAAATCAAAATGTAAGCAACAAAACAGACACACCCCTCCCCATCCTTTTAAATTTTTTGTCGGCAAATCTAATCTTTTTGAATAATTTGGTCAAATAACATCCCCCTCACACACACACGCACACTCATTCAAACATTCATTGAAACTGCTTTAGAGACGCATCTGCAAAATTACAAACATAACGAAAAGCAGCTGATAATTGTTTCTCATGCTCTATAATCACAGCGACTTTTCTAGTACTGGCTTAACGCTTGATGAGGAGTACCCTGAGGAGACCTTAGACTACTTATCAGCATCTTACTGGATACAAGTAACTGGTATCTCCCCCGTAGCTCCAGGAGTGTGTCGGGCAGGTATGGATGGTCTCAACTGGGCTCCATCTTATAAAGAGTTGCGATTGACTCTAATTGATTGCAACTGAACTTGAGATAGATTGATATTAATTATTGCAACTCTGTAGTAAAAAAGATAGGAGATTGTAATTTTGCAATTTCTTGATTGAATAACTTTCGATTGATTCAGATCAATCGCGACTTTTACAAGACAGGGCCCTAAAGTTAATGGGTAATACCATCTGTGGCAGATTAAGGGGAGGTGGACACTTCCGGCCCGTTGCCCCCCCCCCCCCCCCCCCCCCCCATTTAGAAAGAAAATTGTACATTGTGTCCCCTTTTAGAAGTGACTAGCTTTTTTTCTTTTCTTTTTTCTTTTTTTGCTTGTTAGAGAATTTTGCAGGAAAACTGGACCGCCCCCCAAAAAAAAGACCTTTTTTTGCGCTTGTCAAAAAAATTATCTGAGATTTCTCCCCCCCCCCCTCCCCCCTTTCCAAAATCCTGGATACGCCCCTGGATACCATTACTAATATTGCGCCCTTTTTAAGCGCACAATATCTCAGAATGTTTGAAAATTGTATAATTCCAGGCATTTTTCTAGAAACTCATTTGCTACATAATATTTTGCTGAGAGAAACAAATGAAAAGGACATGCATGAAAGTGTACTTAAGGAGAAAGAAGCGATTGGACCCCGAATTTAAGTTTTTTATTAGGCGACAAATTTAAGGAATCACAATGTTTAGTTAAAAGTGCATCCATGCTCTAAAAACTTTGTAAATATCTATTTTTTTTCAGTTAATGTTATAATAATAGAAAATTTCTTCTTCCCCTCTCTCCTTCTCTATCTCTCTCCTCCCCTCTCTCTCTTCCACCCTCTCTCTTTTGTTTCATCTTATATTCTCTACCTGTCTTTCCTGACTCCCCCTTCTCTCTCTCTCTCTCTCTCTCTCTCTCTTTCTCTCCCACTCTCTATTCAATTAACTATACGAACAGATGATGGTGGTATGCTTAGCGCTGATGTCGTCCTTGATGCTATCAAGCAAGATGAGACAAGCCTTGAATCAAGTCTTGGTATTGACATCGGAGAGACAAAGGGAAGCAGTGCAGGACAACTTGTCTTTTCTCTCAGTGTCATTTTATTTAACATGCTACTCGTCTTTATGCTCCATCCCAACTTGTAACGAGAACCGCGAACTTTTAATATATATATTTCCAACAATAATTTTTCCCCTCCTGTTTTAGTAAATTGTCATTTACATACTTAGACGGATAATGAAATGGAAATGGTAGTTTTAGAGGAACTGCAGGGAATGTTCAAGAAAACTTTGTCAAAGATATTTTATACATAGTTCTTTCATTCAACCTTCGACATGGAAAATCAAAACCATTCCTAATTTGCAATGACATTCCGTTTATTATCGTGTGAATAACTTCTGCCATTTTCTCTTTATGATAATTATGTTTAATGGACGGTTCAGCACTGTACGCAAGGCATTCCGTCCAGTCTCTCTTATGAATTGTCTTATCCTGATGGAATTTTCCAAAGAAGGTCGTGGAAATCAGTCATCATCTTATTATCTAAAACCACATGAAGAGAAATTCTATGTAAACATTTGAAAATTGAATAGTTTGAGTTTACATCAAAAACTTCAGAGTCAGAAATTTTTCACAGAATGATAAGTAAGCATTTCATTTACTTTCAATCATACATATTGAATACTGGGATTTTTGTTTGTGTTTCATGCAAACGTTACCACCTTTTCTGTACAAAAAATAATGACTGAAAGAAGGAGTAGAGTAAATGCAAGCATGTTGTGCGTCGGATTCTGCAGTAAATAGCACAACATTATGAACCTTATTTTATATTATGACGGATTATTTTGAAAGTTATACATGTATTTTATCATATTTATATAAATATACATTATCACATTTCTGAATTTATTGATATTTCAAATCATGTTGCCGTGCAAATTCAGAAAAGTTTGTACAGAAATTGATAAAGAGTTTTTAATTATTTGAAAGTCTTAATGAAATATTTCTGTACTTTGTATTTGATGTGCATTTTGAAGTTTCAGTGTGATCAGTACTTCTAAAGTATACAATTATCCATGCAGGTCTTTACATGCAATATTTGAAACAAATTTTATCGTGGAACCATTTTATTGTTAAGCTTTGTAAAAAGGTGTTAATTTTGATGTGGAAGCTGTTACGCGAATTATTGGTCTTGTTAATACAGTATGTGTGCATTAGTATACTCTGGCCATAATATTATATGCAAGCAGAGAATGATATTTTATTTCATAATTTTAGTTCGTTTTTAAAAAATATTTCAGATATTTAGCATTTGTGTTCTTATTTTGTTTGACAATGACATTCACAGATATCCAACCAGACAGTCAAATCTCTTTCACCCTCCACTTACAAAAAAGCTTGTTTCGCAAAAAACATTCGTATATACTGGACCCCAACTTTGGAACTCACTTGACATGGCGTTCAAATCAACCCCCAACATTTAACACTATTTAAACGTAAATATAAATTGTCCTTGTTGAATAGCTACAAAAATGTATACTCGTAGATTTAAAACAGACTGCCTCTTTCCTCCTGCGTTCCCTCTATCCCTTACTATTCATCCACCTCTCCTTCTAGTTACCCTTGCCTTCTTATCCCCCCCCCCTCCCCGTATTACTTGTTCTCAACATTTTTTTGTTTTTGCCTTTCCCTCTCTCTTTCTCCAGTACTGTTCACATCCCCCTTCTTTTCTTTTTTTATTTTTTTATTTTTTTTTCTTTGCTCTTTTTCCCCTCTCTATTAAAAACTTGTTAATAATGCTCAAATTAGCACATTTATTTATTTTTTCATTTAACTTAAGGACTAACTTTTTAAACTTTATTTTTCGAACAGGGGTCTATGAAATACAAGCCAAGTTAATCAATGCCTTTAAGTGATTCCTCCACTTATGTTTTCCTTTGCAATTGCAATGTTTACATTATACCAATTATCGCTTTATCAGTGTAAATCATAATATATATATATGTTATGTTCTTGTGCTTAATTTTCATATGTGCTCTTTAAAAATTTGTAAAAGATTATGTTTGGAGAAATCAATAAACTTTGAAACTTTAAAATATGCAATGGTCTAAGTTGTGTTTTCCATCTACTGAATTATTTGGAATTTATGAAATAATTATGGTGTTGCCAGGCAGCATAAATATTTCAATTAAAAGAGTGCCAGAATAATATTTGTTGAATAGGTTCAAACCTATGAAATTAATTAATAGTGATAATTATGTCAAACTATTGGGTCGTAATGGCGTTACACCAATGCATTATAAAAGCTTATGCCTATTTCTAGGAATTCATCTTTTGTATTATGTATACTGTAAATTATATTATATGATTCTAGTTCGAGGAATATACAGTATTGGTCAAAAGTTTTGGTACACACTGGATTTTTGAGAAGAGTTTTTACTGCAATTTGTATTTCCGAAGTAATGAACTTTTTGTGGGCTCTCAAAAGCATTGTTACACGTTTGGATACAATATAAAGATAACCTCAATGAAATGTTTTGACACTTACAAGACTGTATTTTTCTTATATTTTGATGATTTAAAGAATCAGACTGGCAAATAGAGCCTAAAAGTAAAACTAAAAAACTTTATAACATACTTTTTTTCAAAATAATTCAGAGATCCCCAAGATTTGCGACAACTTGGCTACTACCTATATTAAGTTTAATATAAATTAACAATGTTTGCATGAATAACTGTAGCAGAATGTAACCTGAAATATTCTTGCAGGAACGGGCCAACTCCGAAAAATATGTCTTTGCTATCCCTTCTCAACCCGTCCCACAAAAGCCATTTAAGGTCAGGATACTGAAACTAAGCTTTGATCTTATGTGATATCACATTATTTTGTATCCACTGATCCTGCATATATTATGCAGCTTGAATGTATATGTATTTTGGGAGTTGTTGCGTGTGAGGTTCAATAATTAGAGACCGACTAGGTCGCATTGTTTATTTTGGTAAGTGTTGTAGCATCCATGTTGGTCAAGAATGCACCAATCTTGTGTAGAACACCAACCTAATCACCGTCAAAACCGTAGTAGAATATTAAGTTTACACATTTCCCTTATCCATGCTTGACAGTGGAGACAACACAAGCACTTGTTGACCGCCCCTGTGGTCACGATACACACGTGAGTTGGACACGAAAACTGCAAACTTGACTTCCTCAGTCAAAGATACCAGTTTTCTTTCTATTTGGAAAGTGCATATCAATGGAAATACTTGTTACGTTGTAGCAATACAGTGTCCCCAAACACGTGTAAGCTATACAAAAAAATCTGTTATCGAAAGAAAATATAAGAATAAGGACAAGGAATGCCAATGGTTTGGCATGTTCTCTGGACCATAACCCTTAAAAGCTTGTAGTGTTGGACGATTGGAATAGGTACGTCTAAACAACATCCCTCATTTCTGCTAGAAAACTGAATGGTAATTGTAAGTAATGATTCTTCTGAAATTCATTTAAGGAATACATTGCATTTGCATGTCAGAAACCAAACTGTGACTACCAGTGGCGGATTTAGGGGGGGGGCAATCCCGACCCGTGTCCCCCCCCCCCCTTGAAAGAAAACTATGCATTGTGCCCACCCCACCCCCCCTCCCCCCTTTTAGAACGGAAAACATTTTTGTTGTTGTTGTTTTTTTTTCCTGTTTTTTTTTTTGCTTGTCAAAGAATTATGGAGGGAAACTGGACAAATTTTTTTTTTTTTGTCCAAGGGAATACAGCGACCTAGCAATATATTTTTTTTAGATATTGAACAGTTTTGGGGGCGCAAAATGAACGAAAACCCTAAAAAATATATTTGAGGAATTTAGCAAGGCAAATGCAAGGCAAATTTATGATTTCTTTCAAATGTTCTATACTTTTAAAGTGCTTTTTATGCACTAGCTTATATCCCGTCTGGGGCGCAAAATTTAAGAAGATCCTGCTTTATGCGGGGGGAGGGGGAGCAAAGCAACTACAGTCAATTAATGGTTTACACTTTAAAAACGCCATTGGGGGCGCGAAAAAGCTAGATCCTGAACATAATTATGCGAGGGAGCAGAGCGACCGAGCTTTAGAAAATTTTCGCATTTCAAAACCTATATAGAAAACACCATTTCTTATGCATTTTGTCCTTGACTGGGGCGCAAATAACCCGCAAAGACCATACATTATCTTGTATTTCTCCGCCTTTTCTTTCTCTTTTTCATTTTTTTTTTTTGCGTCCCCTTCAAGTGCCGCCCGGGGCACGTGCCCCCTCTGCCCCCCCCCCCCCGTAACGTAGATACTCCACTGTATAGTTTTCATATCATGTGTAACCAAACTTATAGCACATTTGTCAGTGCCCAGACAAGTTCATTTATTGGGAAATACACAATGAAGTAAACGCTCATCTCAAAATCCAGGGTGTACCGAAACTTTTGTATATCCCTTTCAGGACAGGAATTATTCAAGGGCTAAATTGATCACATTTTGTTCTTCAAATTGGCAACAATAATATTTTTCTTTTAGAGCTACATGGCTCTAATAAGGTGTAATGTTTTTGAAAAAAATATACATGGTTAAAAATATTGTCGAAAAATTGAAAAATTGCCAATTTTGATGAAAAACAGTGATTTTGAACCCTTGAATATTTTGCCAATTTAAGAATTTTAAAGCTTATTCTTGTTTTAAAATTTCCTATCATCAAACACAATATGGCCGTGCAACAAAAAATGGACACAGTGTGTGCAGAATTTTTGTTCTTTCTACTCATGCACCTGGTATATTTTTTAAAGCTCTAAATCAAAATTGTCTCGAAAGGGATATCGTGTCCCCCTCAAGGCCAGTCAGTATTACATGTATACTAATGTAGGTCTATATATCATTACAATAAAGTTTCGTCTTTTCTCTAATCTTGGAATGCTAATAGTTACACATTTCGTCCAAGGATATTCGGTGCAATCAGACTACCCAAAGCTTTTATTTCTTTTTATTTCTTGTATAGAAATGGCAATATTTATTGCAAAAGATCAATACGATACAGTTGTCCTCTGACTTGTACTACTACAAAAATGTCATTGTGTCGCAATTTTTTTTTTCTATTGAGCATTCGCAAGTAAATAAATTATTTGTATGAAGAAAAACTGGCATATCTCTTGATATGCACAGAAGTTACCCGGATGACCGTGCAGTAATTTTTTCAATATCTCATGGTTTGTGTAAATGTACCCGGGTGACTGTGCAATATTTTTATAGTTATATGTAACTGGCCTTGAGAGGGATACAACATATATATTCCTTGAACTAGATTCGACGAGGGCAATATGGATCTAGTGAGGGCAAAATTTTGTCGTATCTCCCTAAAAGTAGGAGCAAGTCAATGTTGTTATTATTATCCACAAGAGCAAATACGTCGTAACATTATCATAAAACGGATCCCAAAATCATCATAAAATCCCTTTTTTGTCAAAATTCCCAAATCCAACTCTCTCACTGCACTGAGCCAGCATCTGTGCGCTACACCACCAGACAATACAAGCCCATAATGCCCGATTTTATAAGACGTAGAGTTCTTATGCTCTTGTGAAAAAGGGTGGTATATAAAGATATATTACCCTCTTTGCCCGGTTTACACAAACGACAAGGGGAATACAATTTTGTAAAACCACAGCTCAGATGTCTGCAGGGGCGGCGCTATAGGGGGGGGGCAGAGGGGCGACCGCCCCCCCTATGATTTTTCAAGTAGTGAAAAAAGAAAAAAAAAGAAGGAAAAAGAAGAAAAGGAGGAAGAAAAGGGAAGAAAAGGGAAGAAAGAACAAAGAGGAGTATTAAAAAGAGAGGTCCTCAACATATAACTCTATATTACCCTTGTTATTTAATGGAGAAAAAATATGACGTCATCTTTAGGTCGTCTTGCCCCTCCTATCAAAATACCCTGGCGCCGCCCCTGGATGTCTGATACGGATAATAGTATCTCATACTCATACTCATAACCGTCTTTTATTTTTCAACAGATAACTCGGTGATTAGAAATTTTTGGACATTTAGATATTAAATGTATATTCGTGAAATGATATTTTCGAACTTTTCGAATTGGCTCAGCAAAGAATTAAGAAAACTTCAAATTATATTCATCTTAACAATTTTCTCCTGAATCGATAAGGGGGAAAAAATTCTCCTGACCTGCTGTCATTTTCACCCAACCCCCCCCCCCCCCCTATTCTCGCAAAATATGATACTGATCTACTACTGATCTACTTTAATTTCCTCTCATACCGTCTGGAGTTATCATGGTTATAAAGGACATTCCCAGTGCATTATGAAGATATTAATAGTTAAGCTCTTTACCTTCACAGCAAATGGTAAAATCTTCGTGAATGTCTATAGTACATGTACCATTATACAGCATTTTGTTCCCCTTTTTGATAATATTGGCTGTTCGATCGAGTGAAAAATCATTAGATCCGTGACATTTTATTCTCTAGTCAGACATTAACCGACTGACATGAGAAGGTGTGAGAGGTCAAAGTTGACTTACAGATCATAAGTGAAAGACATTGATACCACATTTTAATTCATTGTGAAAAACTCGGACGGACCATTTCGTATGGAAAATTGTTGGTTACCATGACGAAAGGATAAAGTGTTTCGGTTACAATCAATGTGGTTATTCAATATGTTCACCGGCGAAGTTGCTCGATTATTATAGCCGTTTCATATGTTTTCATGTATTTTATTACACCCGAAATTTTCTTTAACAGGTGGGAAAGTAATTGCCCGAAAATCATTTTGAAAACCATCACTGTGATCGATACGTTTTTCTACTTTGAAATCTTGAAAACCCTTTCCAGATCCGTTCACACCAAAACCAAAGAAAGTTTCTTTTGGCAATTCTTTATCCTCCTTAAAACCTTCTGTGTTACTATGGTTACGGTGAATAGTTCTGCTTAAAGTATGATTTCCATGGATTCCTCTGCTCATGTCTCTTATGTTTTCGCCGTTTTGAAAGTGTTCTGTTTCCATGGTAACGGGTGATACCTCGATATCCTGCAAATCGTCTGCAATGTCGTCCTGAGAGTCGCTATCACAATGGTCTTCGGTTTTGTTCTCGAGAGAATTAACAGCTGATTCCAGTCTTTCCCGGAAGAGGAACTCCTCCAGTGCCAACTCGAAATCTGTCGGAACTAAATTAGGCATCGGTTGCAACATTTCCCAGTAGAGATGGCCGTTTATCACCCGGAAGCAGTTCAGTTCTTCAACCTTCTGCACTCCCAGCTCCAACATTTTCTTTTCAAGGGGTCACAAAACAAAGATGACTTTTCAACAATACTGAAGACCCGACTTACTTGAATACATACCGACTATCAAACAAAATCTCCAAAGCGAAATAAAAAAATAAAAATAAAAATTAAGAGCTGAGAGCGAATGGAAAAGAACTTACATGTATATCAATATTGAATTAAAAATTGACAAAAGAACATGCGATATTTGGCATAGACCTATTTAAGATGAAAGCGGCAAATTTGTATGCATAATACTGTACAGTGACAACGAAAATAAAATCGGTCCTGCACTATAGCAGGTATAATGATGCCATGCACCTTGAGGAGCTGATGAGATCTGATATAAATTGTGTGCCTTGATGGGATGAGGGGCCAGACAGAGTGAGAAGATTGTTGGTACTGAGTTTTTAGGGGGCAGGGGGCATGTGACCCCGGGCGGCACTTGGAGGGAGTGCAAAAAAAAAAGCAAAAGAGAGAAAGAAAAAAAGGGAGACAACGAAGAACAGTTATAAATATAGGATTATACCCCCCCCCCCCATGCGCATGGTAACTGCATTAGAAATAAATTTTTAGAGGGTTTAAAATGCGAAAAAAAAATATTAAAGGTCTTTCGCTTTGCTTCCTCGCATTATTATTTTGTTTCAGGATATCGTAATTTCGCGCCCCCAGTATACTAGTTTTTGAATAGCTTTTTTTTAAGGGTTCAAAATTTGAAAGATAAAGATGTAATTGTCGTTACTTTGCTCGCTATCATGTAATTTTCATCAGCCCAAGGTTCAACATTTGAAAGAAGTCTCAACTTTCGGTCGCCTTGCTAAATTCCTTGATTATTTTTCAAGTGTTATCGTTAGCTCCCAATTTTAGAAGGGAGTGAATAGAAAACCGTTTATCAATGTAAAAATTCGAATTTCTTTACCGCTCAGTATTGCAGTGGTCAATTGCAAAATTTTCAGGGTAAAATGCGCAAGAATTTTGCGTTTTGCAGGATTAAAATGCTTTGCTCCCTCGCTTTTACAATAAGTTTGGGCACTCGGGTTGGGGGGGGGGGGGCGCAGCTTCATTGTTTGCCCTTGGCGCCATAATTCCTAGATACGTATGCCCTATGCGTATGCCACTGTTCTGAGGGGAGTTGGTCCATGTGCTCCCGAAGCGAGAGGGTGCACGGTTTTAAAGATCTTATTGCGTTCTCCACCTGCCATAATAATCATTTCCAGCTTAGCATTTCGGCGAGTCTACTCCAGCTAAGGGACTGGATTCTTTATGAAACTGTTGTGAGATCCAGTATTCGGAGAGGAGTTCGGTATCATCATCATTCACCCATTTAACCCCACATCCAACTCGCTCCTAGTTTGCGGGCACAAACCTTGGTCAGTCGTAAAAGAGTGTCTGTACTGTTAGACTACAATAGGCCATATAGCTGCTCCTGACATGACCAGAAGGTATAGCTGAATTAGACTTCTCTCAAGACCCAATGCTTTTCTGATAAAGTGTCAAATTAGGGTCTGTGCTTGCAGACTAACTCGCTCCCATGGGGGGGGGGGGGGGGGAGGTGGGAGGGGGGGGGGGGCCTTTGGTACTCGTTTTTCCAAAGGTTCGTTTTTCCGAAGGTTCATAATTCCGAAGGTTCGTAATTCCGAAGCACAAATCTCCCATAGCAGGGGGTTCATAATTCCTAAAATAAAATAGGCATAATAATTTCGAACATTTGATGCATTACTCCGAAGGTTCGTAATTCCTAAAATGAAATAGGGTTCGTAATTCTGAAAGTGAAAAAGGGTTCATTATTCCGAAGGTTCGTAATTCCGAAAATGCAATAGAACCCTCCATAACTTTTTCGGCATTACGAACCATCGGATTTATGAACCATTTTTCATTTTTGGAATTATGAATCCTATTTAATTTTTGGAATTACGAACCGTCGGATTAACGAACCTTCGGAAAACGAACCTTCGGAATTATGAACCTTCGGAAAAACGACATGTAACCCTCCCATGCAGCTATCATTACCAAAATACATTTGTATATCATTATCACGGCTCAAAAAACCAAATTTGTGGAGCGAAAGGAATAAGAGAGTGCTGTCTGCACAATACCTTTATAGCCGAACCTTACCTTTTTCAGAAACTCCATTGTGTCTTCACGAGAAGAATCTGGTAACAGGCTGAAGAGTAGAGGGTATTTCAACCTAGAACCGACAAGAAAAATGGATGAAGGTCAACCTGTAATTTTTGATATTTTCGACATTTTTGTGTGTTCAAGACTGGATCTACTTAGTGTTTTTTGTTTAAGTTGATCTAGTTTTACCCATCATTTTTAATATTTACTTTCAAGTCCATCTTCCATTTCCATCTTTACTTTAAATTTTTAGATCTAGCTATACCCACAGATTGGTTATTCGTACATTGACCCTCTTGCATAAAAAGTTGCGATTAAACGCAACTCAACAAATTAAACGCAAGTCCCAAATACGCGATCCTTATTGGTTGAAAATCGAGTTGCGTTTAATTTTTTGAGTTGCGTTTAGATAATCGCAACTTTTTTATGCAAGAGGGTCAATCAGGGGGTGTTTCATAAAGCTGTTCGTAAGTTACGAACGATTTTACGCACGACTGGTGATATGTGCTTGTGCTAAATGAGATATCCCAGATTTTTCCTGGTGTTTTAACATGTGGGACTGAATTTCCAATAACCCTAATCAATTGTGACAAATAATAAACTTTGCATTCGGATGCTTGTTTAACAGCAAGAATTTTAAGCCACAAAAATCTGATTTCAACTTTAGCTGATGGGAATCAAAATGATTGAGAATCTGATTAGCACCCAAGAACAGGTACCAGTCGTGCGTAAAGTCGTTCGTAACTTTAAGAACAGCTTTATGAAACACCTTCAAACTTTATCTGTAAAATATATATATCGAATCCATCATAACTATCCGTGGTGAATTTTGATTCCCTGATTATATTGTTTGACTAATCAAAAGTTTAATCTGTATATACTTTGAGTACTGAGCCCATATTCTGACAATTTTATTTGCATGATTTAAAGCAATTTGTGTTTTGACCCTATCATTGTTTAAATCAATATTCTATCCAAATAGATATATTATTTTATATGATTTGTCACGTTAACTCTACAGTAGGTACATAATCCTGTTATGATTGTCTATATCATTGTTTACATCAATATGATATCCATTGTGATATCATTTGTAACATGTTAAGTCTGAGTAGTCCTATATGTTTGCTATAATTTTCAATTCTCTTTTTCTTTTTGAATTACACTTTTTATAATGTTCTTTATACTTCTGCTTTTTTCTTGTAAAACAAAATATTGATGTCAATGAGGTTTCATGTCATGATAAAATACCAAATTACCAAACAGTTAATCGAACAACTTTTCATGCAAACTGTGATAAATCTTTCAAAAGAATGACAGCTGTGTGAATTGCAAATATTCAGTGATTTTAGTGTTACCTCATGCATATTTTTTGGGGTAAAACCTGACGGCAAAATATTGACAAGTTAATTTTTGTGAAGTGTCCGGACACCCCCCCCCCCCCCCCCCCATTATATATTATGGTGTAATGGGAATACCAAAGTTTGAGGAAAGCCGCAATGTAAAAAAATAACTGTAAAACTACAGGTTTTTTAGCCCTTGAAATTACAAGTTATTGCCGTTATTTCAATTTTACAGTCTTTTCCTGTAAAACAACAGCAAGTTTGTTGGTTTCAAATCAGCATATATTTTCATAATTTTATTGTAAATATATGCTGATTTCCGGTAAAAAACAAAACAAAACAAAACAAAACAAAACAAAAAAAAAAAAACGGGAAAAACGGGCATTCCCGGCGTCCTGACTGCCAGGAAATTCCCGTGAAAAAACGGCAAATTTTTTTACAGTGCGGATTGAAAGAGATCGATAATTATGATAATAGTATCATGTATACATGTAGAAGTATTTCGAAAGGGGGAACGAGTTCGAGACTACTTCAAAGTCTCATAAGATATGATTAACAAACGATGTTGCTATCGTGATTGTTAATATTTAATGGATCACTTTTAGATATATTCTCGAAATGTTTACCATCGCTCGCAATATCATCGCTCAACATTATCCGAACGTTTAACTCTACTCACATCACTTCTCCAAGAAGTTGTCTCTCCTCCATTACAAGAGATGGTCCTTTCCAAAATATAATCTTGACTCCGCGAATAAGAAATTGATCAAAAATATCCATAATTCATCTGTTAAATAGCAATTTAAAAAAAAGAATTACCGGTAACATGATTTTTCAACAGTGTCGCTGATAATTATAATTGTCAAACGTATTATTACTCAAAGAGAGTTGCCATGAATACAGCGCAATAGCGCGCGCACAGTAGCGCATACTATGATAATGACGTAATAATAGGTATACAACCATACAACGCATTACAGCAAAATCACACACTCGTTTGTTACGTCATAATACAAAAATGAAGTAAAGAAAACACGATGGATGATCACGAAAAGATGCCACATCATTCATGCATGAATGGAATATCATGTACATGAAGTTACCATCACAATTCATAAATTGATGTTGATGGATCAAAACAATGAGAATATAGCAAACTCAAGTCATGAATTCATGTATGATTTTCTTTCACGTGAGCCACTGTCTCTCTTTCCTTTATAACTCCATCCCCTTTAAATCTCTCACTCTCACACACACACACACACACACATGCACACACGCTCTCTCTCTCTTTCACTGCCCCCCCCCCCTCCCTTATCCAAAACTCCACCCTTTCTCCTTTATTCAAATACATTAAATTTGCATTTCTCATGCTCTTAATACCACATATCTGAGGTAGGTCCTATGGGTAGGTCTCACTCATATAAATGGTCCATACATTGAAGCAGCATAAAACCTTCTTTTAACCACTGATCTCCACCTAACAATATTGCTATTTTTACATGAAGATCTGTGGGCTTAACTTAATCCACTGATTTATGGAATGCCAAGTGTCAGCCCCTAGGTTCCACATAAAATACTGTTATTATGTAACAAAAGTTTTTGGTTATGAAATGTAAGTGAAAAATCAATATTACATAGCTAAGTTTAATACTGCAGTATTATAATGTGTACAGGATAAATAGGTTGACACTTGGCACTCCATAAATTGGTGGACGAAATCTACGCACTGAGGCAGGCTTAGGTTTAAAGTTTAAACCTCGCCTGAAGTAAATTGGCTTTCAAAAATAAAGGGCCAATGTCTTTGCAATTTATCAAACAACCCTTTACTACACAAAAAAGCAGGTCTCACACATGCAACAAATATGTATTCAAATCACAATGAAAACTTGAATTTATTCATCTTTTCTTTACAACTGCTATATAAATTCATGTATGTCAAACTTTACATTTGCATTGATAAATACTCCTACAAAAAATGTATTCTATGAGAGTTCATTTCTACAGCTACAATTATGACTTTACTGTTTTGGGTACATGTATATCTGAATTATCATAGAGAACAAAATGCTTAGAAACAAAACAACACATTTTTTTTAACTGTATTTCTGACTCATAATTTAATTTCATGCTTTTTACATATTCATTTAATCTATATCCATGACATAATTGCTAGAAAAAAAAAGGGAAAGAATATTTTGATGCAAGAAAGTTTTGAAATGCCTGATAAGTACCAACTCCTTATTCTCTCCCCTTTTAATGAAATTTTAAAGAAAAATACTATGAATATAACAACATCTTGACTGAAATGTCTTGAAGGTGAATTAACCTGAAAACCTGACTTATTGACCTCTCTGGCATCAAATTAGTAAAATAATGAATTTACTTCATGTACATGTATCAAAACAGTATGTACAAATGTATACATACATTATTTTTCAGAAAGTGATTGTGACTGAGTATGTATATAACATTCTACATCGCTCACTCTAAGTGTCGTATCACACAGATATGGTTTTGTACTAGGAAAATTGTGTATACATCTACCATTCCCAAGTCATACTACACATTGATTTCAATTTCAAGCCTGCATTAATCATTACAAAATTTGTTCATGCATTACACGACTGAGTGAAAATTGACATTTTAACAAGTTGAATACCGAGCCAATGACTTGAATTGGAGTCAATAGATAATGTATGTCATCAGTGTTGTAGCTGAACAATGCATTTTGAGTGGTGGTTGCAACTTCATGGACTTTGACCTGCGTGTGGAGAGAGCTCAGCGAACGGAGCTTCACGACTATCGACCAGGGGTCCAGGGGCAATACCGCAGCGGGGGTTCAGGGGGGAGCGCCCCCTAAGCTTTTGCCTTATACAACATTTGAGGCCCAAAATCCCAATTTCTAGATACCCAAATGACTGAAATGAGTCACACATAAATGGCTGTAACTGAAACAAATTCATACTGCATTAGTAAGTAGAAATAATTTATAACAGTATGAAATAGATAATGAATTAAATGCAATAAAAAAAGCACAAAAAACAAAGAGCTGTGTTGTTTCATTCAGCTGTACTACTTAGTACTTACTTACCTAAGTCAGCTTCACTTTCACTTTGTAACGCTTTTCCTTTGGACTAGACCACACCAAGTAATATTAAAAGTGGTCATATTGACCACTACGCAGGACGGATGCAAAAATACTACTCATTTTCTATCGCATGTACTAAAGGTATGGGGGGATAAGATAGTTAAAATACTTCCTTTCAAATTCAGCTCTTAAATCATCTCACTCCTACCTTAAATGACCGTTAGGAAGAACTTCTGACATTTCCCGTAAAATCCAAAGTCAAAATCATGTCCAAAACCGAAGAAATCCCCCCCCCCCCGAATTTTTTCACGATCGCATGTTGTTTTCATTCCGCCGATGTTTTAGACTAAAATTGGCCAATAAAATTTTGTCCACAAAGAAACTCGGTATCGCGTGCGCACATCGATCTCTACGATCGCGCAGGCAGAAAATCGGGACTTTTACGTGTGCGCGATAGGGGCCGAATTTTTTACGACCGATCTTTTTGGGGGAGATATCTAGTCTGCGCTCGCGGAGATCAGGAAATGTACACAATGACCTCCAATACCCCGTTTCGCTTGTATTGACAATAAATTACGGATTTCATTTTTGAAATGATCTTTTCCAACATCGGTGAGTTGAATTTATTGTATTTCATGGATATGTTGGTGTCGGTTCTTGTAAATTAAATGCCGATTTTGAGTGAATGTTAGTGACTTTTGTGCAGTGGTGTTTGAAAGTGCTGAGGTATATGACTGCCTAGATACACACGAAGTATGGTAAGGACGCTATAAGTGAACGAACTTGACTGCCTTTGCAAATGGGAAATCATCGATCGCGAACCAGCAATTGCCCCGCGAGATATGTCCGCGGGCCTTGGTAGCGGACCCCGTCAGAGATGCGACCGGAGGCATATATATACGTAGCTAGCTAGCTATAGGCGCTATCGTACGTTCGGATTACAATCAATTTATTTTATCTTGATTCTAGTTTCAGATTAAACGAGTGTACTATACTTACAAGTCAAGTCATGAAATTATATTCATGGATTGGTCAATATCTAAGCACAACAAGATAATTTCTGCGCATTATATGTGTGTTTTGGGGCAATTAATACACATCAAGTTTGGGAAAATAGTGGTGGGCGGGAGACTGATTTTCAGCCAGAGTGCCGGGCGGAAAATGTGAGTGGTGGGCGGGGCCGCCCACCGCCGTCCACCGTAGCTACATCCCTGTATGTCATACACGGTACACCTGAACAATTCATTTCCAAAAAGTTAAATTAATACATGTATAAATATCAATGAGGAATTACAGGTTTGGAAAAAAAAAAGTTCTTTATCTTTTCATGGATCTGAATCACACGAAGGTATAAACAGTGATGCAAAGAGTCAAAATATTGCAAATTACATTTTCATCTTTTTGGATGTAGATGAATTTAGAAAG
This sequence comes from Heliocidaris tuberculata, assembly GCA_025618425.1. Taxonomy (NCBI): domain Eukaryota; kingdom Metazoa; phylum Echinodermata; class Echinoidea; order Camarodonta; family Echinometridae; genus Heliocidaris; species Heliocidaris tuberculata. Next base: position 27,086,313 of record CM046845.1, read on the forward strand.
CTCTTCACTTGAAAGCAAGTACAAGAATTTTCAGATAATACGTCAATAAACAACAAAAAATCTCACCTCTTATTTACTAAGAAATAAACTTCAGAAGAAATCTAACTTTGGATCAGTTTACAACCATATCTTGATAATTATCAACTAACATTAAAGAGAAAATCTCACACATAACTTTAAGGTTTACCTGAATAATACACAGGCAGAAAAAATGATGAAAACACTACAAGATGACTATCTTGAGGATTACAAATTTTCAAAAGAAGAAAAAAAAAATTCAAAATACATGAAAATGTGCACATTGTGAACAAGCTTTTGATTCAAAATTATATAAATCATGAAACCACCTACTCAGCTATACTATCAGTCTCATCTTTTCATCTCTCAATTTCAAACTCAGGGCATCACATTAGTTTGCAGCTGTAATTCAATCAAAACTTAATTTAGAAGAAACGTCAGACGTCTAAATCCAATGTTCATGGCCGTAAAGACCCCTGGACTAAAATCTATTTTAGACTTGGCTATGACTGGTGCTTGTTAGTTTAAAAATTTGGAAATGCAAACGTTTGTTATTCCTAAGGTTCAAATTAACCTTCGGAATAACAAATTTCCCCAACAGTGCATTAAAGATTCAGATGATACCTGGACTTTTTTGTGTAAAGGAAAGCTGTATGAAGTTATGAACCTTTGGAATAATAATAACCTTTCGGAGCATAACCCCTTACTGTTTTAAAACGTGAATGTTGCTTCTGACGACCTGCGTTGCTTCTTCTCCCTGCTCATTTTGTGTTACCCATCGATTTCAGCAGTGGGGTATCTTAGTCTCGCAACACCCAAATTCATTGCCTAAGGGCATGATCGTTTCATGCGCAAGAACTTTTATTTAATGAATATTTGTATGACAACATCTGCAATATCCAATCCAGAGTACTACCAGGAGTTCCAATATCTTGTGTGAATTCTGCAGTCAGTTGAGTGTTTGTGTTTTCATGGATGTTTCCAAGCATTTTCTCCACTTTGCCTGTTGAAAAGAGGTCACGTTGCAGATGACATGATGGCAATAGTACATCTCCTTCATGTGCATATGCATGGAATGCTTATAGGTGAGTTTGACATTCAAATATGGATGTCGATATATTGTTTCTTCAAATCAAAATGACAAGTCATAAGCGGCTGTGTTCTTCTCCCACAAGAATAACTCCTGGATAACTGACCACTTCTTGATGACTAATAGCAACCAGTTGAGATAAATGCCGCTGTCTGTCACTTTGTCAATCAAAGAAGACTGCAGAGTAGACTATAATCCATACAACCTGCATGAATAAAAATTAATGAGAGATAAAAAGAGGTATGATTTTAGTTTGGTTTTAATACACAGCAATGGATTCAGACATAACAAATAAGACCATAACAGGCAGATTTATATGTTAGTTTCTTTAATTTTAAAAAATGTATGAATAATGAAACCAAGCAATTGTTTCTGTGTTCAATCAAAAACTTACATGCAAAAGACACTAAAGGCAATTGCAATTGCTTCTGTGTTCAATCAAAAACTTATATGCAAAAGACACTAAAGGCTTGTTCACATATGCAGCGACAAACCGCCTCAAAGAACTGCCAGTTTTTTTGTTTACTAAATGAATGGCAAGTGGGGATAGGTCCTACCTATATTCACTTACCTGCATGTTATCACAGAAATGTGAAGCCCAGTACGCGGTTTACCGCTTCATATTTGAAAGAGCCTTAAGTATGGTGTACGAGTGTACTAATAATTTCTTATGCAAGGATGCCAATTAGCTTTTTAAATAAAATCAAATTAAATCAATACATATGCCACAGAGATGCCTACATGGGTTAAAACTGCCCTCACAAATAGTGTGAAAGCCTGAATTCATGCCAACAGCCTAAAAAAATTGGCATCCTTGACTATGATAAGAGTACAACTGGCCCTTATTTCATGCTCAGTAAAAACAGCAGTACGTACAAGAAATAATGCAAATGAAGACATGAAGCCTTCTTTAGTGAGTTCCCATGGTCCACCAAAGTCATCATCGTCCACTTGCTGAAATGATGTGAAGTAAACATACAGGGCACCAGCATTCAGGGCACAAAATCTAAGAAGAAAGAAATTAAACCAAACTACAAATTTACCTTTTATTACTGATATAACTGTAACCTGAAATAAAACTAATATGTTATGTACGGGTTTCCGTTAGCTGACATGAAATATTTTGCATTTTTCATAATCAGAAATATTTTCTGGAATGATTCATAAAAGGCACTCATCAGTGATGCAATCACTTGTTCAACATCACTCTCAAGAAACAAGATAATATATCTTACATCTTTTTTCATCAAAAATTTAGATTTCAAATTCATGAACTCCAATCATGATTGCAATTGTTTGTCATGTGCTTCAATTAACAAAGTGCACATTGCCACACTGTATCTTATTTGTAACATGTGCACACTGATACACTGTACCTTGCTAGTAGGGTTTCTAGGGAGAAAAGTTTGTTGTATTAATAAAACATACTTACAATGCAATGCCCACAAATCCACGGAAAGGTACAAGGCCCCAGACCAAACCAGCTAGAATCGCTATAGTTTGTCGCATCCAGTAGATCACATCTAAAAATTCATCCTGAAATAAAAGTGGAAATCAAAAGTAAAGAAAATGCATGATTACAAGCATGAAAGTGTTCAAAGTGAACAGGTCCTCTGATTACAAAAACGAAACTAAATTCCAGGATTTCACTATTTTATATTTCCATTTTACATTTGCATCTTTTCTTCTTCTTCTCCTTTCCTTTCATTTTTCTTTCTTCTTCTCCTCCTCCTTCTCGTCCTTTCTTTTTTTCTGGTCTTCTTCCTCCTCCTCCTCCTCCTCCTTCTCCTTCTTCTATGACCACGTCTTCTTATTCTCCTTCTCCTTCTTCTCAGTATCATTATCTTCATCATCATACTAGTACATCAGTTGCAATATGTGGGACACGGATCTTTGTGTGCAACAGCATTAGAAAGAACGCACCTTCTCGGGCCATTGTGACTTGGCGCTAAATGCTCTCTGCCATACGGACGGCAAACCATCGGTCAAACTTGAACTGGGCTGTTGGTTGTCCACATTTCCTCTCCTTCTTGTTGCCATTTTCAGTAAACAAATGTAGCCTGGGCACACGTGTAACTCCAGTGAAATTTGCTCGAATCTGCTTGATTTGACTGAAGTTGTCGACTATAAAATGATAAATATACATACGGTGTCTGTAAAAAAACAATACAATATACAATATATATATATATATATATATATATATATATATATATATATATATATATATATATATATATATATATATATATATATATATATATATATATATATATATATATATATATATATATATATATATATATATATATATATATTAAATACATAACATTTATATTGCGCTTAATACAATTTTTCTAAGCGCCGAAGTAGTATTATTACCCTGGCTTTAGCCCAGCTGCCCTATAAGACGCTGAAAGCATTCAAGGAATAAATTCCTACCAGGTACCCATTTACTACACCTGGGTGGAGAGTGGCAAATGTAGATTAATGCCTTGCCAAAGGACATTAGTGCCGTGGCGGGACTCGAACCGCGAACCATGAGATCCACAGTCCGGTGATGTATCCACTAGACCACGACACCTCTACCTCTATATATATATATATATATATGTATATATATATCCAAAAAATGGCCCTTTATCAGGACAATTTTTTTTATATCATATATATCTTTAACACTGCAATTAATATGATTATTTCAGATTAAAACTGATAAATGTGGGACGATGAATAATCATATTGTTTAAAACTTAAAACTGCAATGAAGATACACCTTTTACATTGTCATGAAAAATGGAAAAAATGTGATGTCCAGTTAAATGACCCCTTTATAACATGCTTGATTATACAACTCAAACTTTAAAAGCAAGAGTAATAACTCTCATTGGAAAACTATGGTCTAGTACATTATTTCTAACGCGAGATGGCGACATTTCTATATAACCCCCAACTTTTCGTGGGTGATATATCAGTACGCCGTAAATAGTATTCGTGAATAGTATTAGTTATTCTCCGTCGTGACATCAAATGTTACCCTTCAAGGGACCATGGCAATTTGCTCATTTGCACGCGGCTAGTGGGAATTGTAATTTGTCACATGACACACATTGGACCAATCAATTAATTGCGCATGCAGATTCTTAATTTTCATGACGGATATAACAGGGGCCACGGAGTGATTTTAAAAAGGGGAGGGCTGATCTAATTTCACTCATTAATGACAATTTTCGAACCTTTTTTCCGAGATATTTTATGAATCGTATCTACTCAAAAAAGTGGGGGGGGGGGGGGGGGTTCAAATCTCAGTCACAGTCTTTCGGATACTATGGTGACGTTAAAGGTCGGTCCCGGACATAAATAATAATATAATAAGGACTGGCCTTGTGGGGGGGATACAACATTTATTGCCTGAACTAGAATTTTATTGTCCAAGTCGAAGACGAGGGCAATACGATTCTAGTGAGGGCAATTAATGTTGTATCCCCCGAAAGTAGCCAGTCCATATCATTATTATTAACAGAATCACACATCTATAGAGCAAACTCGAAAATATTGTAAAAAATACAGTTTATTGCCCGCTATTTAACACGCAAAATCCCAATGACTTTCGAAACCGGGCCATAAACAATTTATCGGCCCGCAATTTTGTTGGCTTGTCAAAGCCAGGCAATGAAATGTAAAAATTGCATTGCTCAGATGTCTGATATGGTTAATAATCATAATTGATTGATACACGTCTGTCAAAACTCAATTACACATGCACACACACTAAATACGAAGGCCGCGCCGCAACGTGTCTATGCCAGATGTTCTATGCACAGAGACCACTACTACTAGATCTCTAAAGTTACGGCTGGGGGGGGGGGGGGGGTTCCGTAGAGATCAGTGACAGATGGAGACAGACCAAGGAGTTATCACAGAACAGACTAACGTTAGTGTATTTTATGTACAGACAGTGTAGCGTTCCCGGTTTCCATCAAAATTTAATCGGTTACTTCAGCCCTTCACCCTCCTCGGAGATCTCTAGCTCTGGCGAATCGACAATAAGTTTATTAATCGGCGCAGGTCAAAGAGCAGCGAAATGATTCTACCAAGAATTGGTCAGGTTCTCTCCAGATCCACTCTAAAACCACTGCTGTTCACATCATCCCGTGCTCAGTTTTGTGCAAAGGTGTCAACAAGGTACCTGTACTAACTTCACTAAGCATAATTACAGATCTTTCATCTAAGTTAGATCAGGTAGTTCTACATAAGTGTGACTGTGAGTTAGACTAATATCTGTTTGATCATGTTGATATACATACATGTATATATATATCTAACTTGGAATTTTTAAAAGATAAAGTTGGAATAATAATGATAATTTATATATGTATAAAGTTATGATTGAGAATCTAAAAAAAACAACTAACTTGTTGGCTATTTTGTAGTAATTGTATGTTTATTTTATTTCTTTTTCTTCTCTTCTTTTTTGTAATTGTATCCTCCCTTTTAATTCATCCCAACTTTTCTCCCTTCCCTCATTGTTGTTTTAACATACATAATCTGTATCTGCCTCCATCTCTTTTGTCTCATTCATCCTCGATCTTCCATCCTCCTCCATCATTTTAAATTTATTTCCACTCTCTTTATTTTGCTTTAATGTATATCCACTGTCTTGCTCCTTCCTTCATTTCAACTTTCTAAATAATCCAATTACCCCCCCCCCTCTCTCTTCTCTTTCTCTCCCCTCCTTCTCCACCCTATCTCTCCCCCCCCCCCCCCATCTTTCTCCACCCCCTTCTATCTCCCTCTATTCCTCTCTCTCTCTCTCTCTCTCTCTCTCGATCCTCTCTTATTCTCTTTATTATCTAGCTTTAAATCTCTTTACATGTACATGGGCCTCCATCTATTTTCCTCCATCCACACTGCTCCTCCATCTCCCAAGTCCCAACCATGTCTTTTTTTTCACTTTCTTTCTCTATTTCTTGGTTTTAATTTCTATCTCTTTCTCCTTAACTTTTCCCATTCATTCATAATCCTCCCTCTTTCTATTTCAACAGGGCTGTCAACCTTGGGGAACTGCTTGGACTTGGAGGGAGATTTTTTTTTTTTTTTTTCTCTCTCTTGTCCAATGTCACCAGTGCCTTTAAAAATCATCTTTTTACTCCAAAATTCTGTGACAAGCAGCAAAAAAAAAAAAAGAAAAAAAAAAGGACATCAGCATTTTCAGCAAATTTCAGCAAATTCTCTGACAAGCAAAAAAATAGGGTCATCAGCGCTTTCAGCTGTCTTTAATTTTACTCAAAAATTCTCTGACAAGCAAGCAAGCAAAAAAAAAAAAAGAACGGGTCATCAGCTCTCGCTATTTACATTTTCATTGTACATGTTTGGTGTGAGGTTTTTTTCATAAAGCCAAAGATTTACATGCTTGGCAGGAGAGTGGGAGGAAACGCATGGTTGTGGGAGTCTCCTGCCACGACTTTGATGGGACGGCAGGAGAATTAGCGTGGTGGCATGAGACTCCCGCCAAATGCGGGAGGGTTGATAGCCCAGATTTTGATCCGCATCTCTGTTCTCTCATTATTTGTTCTCATCATCCATCCCCATGCACCCCCTCCATCCCACTTATTTTCTACATTTGCCACTCTCCACCCAAGTGAAGGAAATGTGTAACTAGTAGGAAGTACATGTGTAGTAGTAGTAGTAGTAGTAGTAGTAGTAGTAGTAGTAGTAGTAGTAGTAGTAGTAGTAGTAGTAGTAGTAGTAGTAGTAGTAGTAGTAGTAGTAGTAGTAGTAGTAGTAGTAGTAGTAGTAGTAGTAGTAGTAGTAGTAGTAGTAGTAATGGTACTAGTAGTAATATAGTACTGGTAATGGTAGTAGTAGTAGTAGTAGTAATGGTAGTAGTAGTATAGTCAAGGATTGTAATTCCGAACAGATTGTATTACCGAACGTGTACAGTTAAGCGCCCAAAATGGGTTTTCATACGCGTGGGATTACGCGTATGAAAACCACACTATTGAAACAGAGGTTGTGTCTTTTTCCCGTAGGTTTCACACGTTCGGAAATACAGTACCTTTTTCAAGGGACCAAAACGCCGCGTCGTTGGGAAGAGGTTCACTCGGAAGGGAATATCGTATTAAATCTACGTTGTCTTTTTAAAATTCCATCAACTTCTTTTTCTGTAGGACTTTGAGCATTCATTATGTAAGTTTGACAGATATTCGTTTGATATTTTATTTGCTATCGTTGATTTTCTGAAAAGTGTTCGGACACTGGATCAACCACCATAGTAGTAATATAGTACTAGTAATGGTAGTAGTAGTAGTAGTAGAAGTAGTAGGCTAAAATTAGCAGTAGTGAATCATCATTATCATCACCATCATCATCATCATTCATTAATTTTATTATTTCCTTTGCTCTACAGCTCATCTGGTATCTCATCTGGTAAAGTGGGAGTGAATGGAGTGAACCTGTATTATGAACAAGCAGGAAATGGTCCTGAACCAGTCCTCTTGATGCCTGGTGCTCTGGGTAAGAACAAATAAATTTCTTTTTAAACACTTTCTTGAATGGAAAATCTCCTAGAAGTAAAGTTGTGTAAGAGGCCTTTAATAAAGGATACTGATTTTTTTTTTTTTTTTTTTTTCATTCACCTCAGGGGCTATCATAGGTTATCCATAGGTAAGCTCCAGAGTATCTACAGGAACTACTGTATGGTTTATAAGATTGTAGATAATTGAGGTTAAATATCTTGCCCAAAATTTCTTACCCAAGGGCACTGGTGGCTGGTGCAAAAGTTTGGGACTTCCCGAACCCAAGACTATCCACTTCAATAAGCTATGCTGCCTGTGAGGTCTTACTCAATTTACCCGTGCACATTGGTATATACGTATAATATAGATTTTATTTTGGACCCTAAATTGCAATTGAAACTTTTAATGTAGGCCTATTTAAACCCTGTTGCCCATGATTAAGATATGTCATGATGATATCACAGATCATGTTGTTTTTTTTCATCAACAAGGAGTGACTAAGAAACTTATTCTTTTCCTTTCACAGGATCCACCCAGACTGATTTCAAACCCCAGCTTGAGAAGCTGAATCGAGATCTCTTGACAGTCATAGCCTTTGATCCCAGAGGATATGGGAAGTCTCAACCACCAGAGAGGGATTTCCCCCTAGATTTCTTCCACCGAGATGCCAAAGATGCCAGAGACCTGATGCAGGTAGGAAGGATGTCTTTCTTTTGGTGTCTTATGATAATAATAATAATAATAATAATCGTCACATTTGTATAGCGCTTAAAGATTGAGTTTAGTGCTAGTCATGAAAATAACATTGTGAAAAAATTTTCTCAAAGTAATGGGGAAAGGTTGATAATATGTACATATGAGATGGTGTATACTGTGAGGTTTTGGAAGCATCAAATTGATAAGAAATTGACCCAGTTTCACTGAAAAGCACATGCACACATATACACATGTACACATAAATGGGTATATGGGACTGCACACACATGATGTGGCATGAATGTTCGGGCCATACACTTTGAAGAGCATTTCCTGTTCAGGGGACATTTCTACTATAATGTTCTTCTGAAATAAATGAGAAAGCTCACAAATTTTTTTTCACCTATCCCAGAACTCGACCTTCTCTTTAATACTACGTTTCTAAGCACTTCACATGTAATTAATATTACCCCAGTCATAGGATTCAATTGCTATTTTGCACATCCTCTCCATTCCTCTGGGAAGTATTCCAGCCAGGCGCTATTTTACAAGCGCACACATGCTAATCCAACCACAATGACGTTCGCATCCTACCAGGTACCTAATTAAAGGGTACCAATCACCCAAAGTAATTTTGCTCTGTATGTTAGAGGTTGCATGTCGTGATACTATATTCAAAATATGGGCTTCAAATATTAATTCTATAAAGATATATTGCATTTTAATTACACTCTCTAAAAGCATAAAAGCGACTCGTGAGTAGACAACTCGACGCACCCATACGCGCTCGCCAAGGTAAAGGCTCGCGCGGAACCAAACTCTGAGTTCGGTTCCGCACGAGCATTTGCATTTGATTTTATACTTTCTAGCTGTATACACATTATTTTTTCAGGTGATTGGTTCACTTTAACACCTGGCTGGAGAGGAGCGATGCAGATAAAATGCCTTGCTGAAGAACACAAGTGTCATGCCAAGGATCGAACCCATGACCTTCGCATCTAGTGTCTAAACCACTCGATTACGACACCTCTACTTGTGGCACATAAATAGGATTAGATGTGAAACTCTAAAAATGTAAATACTTCCTGACTGATTGGCCAGTCATAGTCGGATTTCTGTAGGTGAAAAACAAAGAGCTGATCATACTGCTGGACAAACCCACATATCTTATGTGTCACAGAAGTGACAGAACCCCATTATATGCTCTGTGTTGTTAATTTTGCAGGCCTTGGGACACAAGAAGTACTCTCTGATGGGATGGAGCGATGGAGGTATTACAGCTCTGATACTCGCGGGAACCTACACTGATGATGTAAAGAAACTTATTGTATGGGGAGCGAACTCATACGTCACTCAGAATGATATAGAGCTGTATGAGGGTAAGCTCAAAATAAAGAATTGGTTTAGTAAGAATGAAGTGTGATTTAGATTTGTCAACCTCTTGTTCTGGCATTTAGATAGATACGTGAAATTGAAGAGTAGTGCATGCCCCAAAGGAGGCTGTATTTACAAAACTGCAAACATATATGAGTCAGCCCACAGTGTAATATTTCTTAGATGAGTTCTATATATACTGATGTTCCATGACAGGAGAACCATGCCATTCTATCATTTTTGTATGAAAATAATTTGATTCCATACCATATCAAAGTATTTAATTAGCAGTAATGTGCTTATCTATCCTCCAGGCCTTCAAGGATTTGAAAGAGTCTCAGGATAGACCCTGATAAATACTAAGCCTCAAGCTGGAGTCTGTGGGAAGTGCATGTTACACCAAATTAAATTGTATTCATTGTGTTAATAGCTCGTCTTCATTTTGTGATGACATAAGCAGAGACAGGGTACCGTGGAACCTCATTATAACAAACTCCTTGGGACCAAGGAAATTACCTCTTTATATCAAAACCTTGTTATACCAGGGCTAGAAAACAATGGAATACAAAGAAGTGAATTTGGCAAAGTTACCTTGTTATAACAAGAGTTTGTATGATAACAGTGTTCTTTATAACGAGGTTCCACTGTATTATGTTGCCTACCCTTCAAAAAGCGTTATGGTACCTGATCTGTGATCAGAACTATGAAGTTTATTAACTCATTTCATTTAATGCTTTTGTCTCGCCTGCATAAGAAAAAAAATTGAGACATAGGTGCCACTTTTCCGGCGACGGCCAGCGGCGTCAACAATTTTGAAAATGCACTCATTTCAAAAGTATAATTATGTTCAATATGTTCAATTCAAGGAGTACCAACCCTAAAGTATCCCAATGGCAATTATTTCATATACACATATTCTGCTTCTTTAAAACGCACAGCTTAATTTTAAATGAATTTCACCATCCAATAAATCTTACTTGAAGGGGATTTAATTTAAACATATGGGGTACCTGGCCTGCACAGCAGGGGGGGGGGGGGGGGGGCTCAAGGACAGCACCCCTTAAGTGCCCTCAACCTTTGACTTTTCACCAAGTGAAAATTTTGCCCCAAAAATTGCGTGATGCAGGCGAGACTGCCCTGGGCATTTCCCTTGTTTTTGTAAAGTGCATGTCCATCATCTTTTGACTCTAGCCCATGTAGGTTAGCAACACCAAGAAGTGCACTGCTTATCTACATCTTGGACTAATAGTGCTACTGTCAATTAAATAGGGTTTAATACGGGTATGTTTTTGTCCTACCTAGCTTGCCTTTACTGAGAAACCAATTTGCATTCCTTGCTAGCTACCCGCGATGTCAACAACTGGAGTGAAAGGATGCGAGCCCCGATGGAGGCCGTGTATGGGAAGGAGAACTTTGAAAAGATATGGCACGGTTGGTGTGATGTGCTCACCAAGCTTAGCGCATTGAAAGATGGAGATCTTTGCAAGGAAGTAAGCCTAGGAAGATCATTTATTTTTCTTCTTTGTTACCCTTTGTGTAACGTCACATCATTTATGAACACCGGCATTAGTGAATTTTTAAGAGTTGAATTTTTAGTTTTAATATCCTAATTTCATTGTTCAATAGTGTCCAATGGGACATAGATTTCCTGTGCGAACATACTTCAAAAAGCTGTCTACATTTCTTTGTTCTAGAAAAAAAAATCTTTTCTTTAGTAGTCAAAACATGTAATACAATACTGAAATGCTTAGATGGGATTTTCCCCCTTCCCCATAGGAAGGAATGAGTTTGTGCAGAAGTGATTCTTTGAATGGTAATGTCATATGCTCATGAAAATTTTACAGTAAATTATACTTATTTGTTTCTGACAGTTTTGTCTTTTGAATAATTTTAATGCTTAACCCCCGAAAGAAGAAAAAAAAAATCATGAAAGCCCTTGCTCTTGTGTATAGTAAGTAAGGATTACATTATGCTTTTGTAGCATTTTGTATCGTAAATTCAATAATGATGTTCATGAGGAACTTTAAGAATGCCTTTCGTTGTTTAGGAGACAAAGAACATCCAATGTCCAACCTTGATAGTCCATGGTGACCTTGATGCTATGGTGGTCCCTGAGCATCCTGAGTATCTTCACAGCACAATAAAAGGATCAAAGTGAGTAAATTCTTCTCTGTTCACATAAGCCATCGGCAAAGATCCCCCTGAAAGGCATGAACCTGCCGTTTGCTTCTGGGAAATAGAGCATTTTAACCCATTGCCAAAAGGAACCTGGCTCCCGTTGCGATTGATTGCAAATAATTTGCAATTGATATCAATCGCAATTCTGTACTTAAGAGATAGGAGACTGGAAATTTGCGATTGATTGGAGGACTTGCAATCGATTCAAATCAATCACAACTCTTTATAAAGACAGGGCCCAGGTGGCTCCTCTATTAAAGATAAAAGTAGAGTTCTGGTCATGCAATTCCATTGTGAAAGAAATTAGACTAATACCAATCACCAAACATTTTGATCTAAATTTTTAACGTTCCATGGCGTTATACTTCATGTATATTCAAAATATCTCAGCGTCAAATATTACTTTTGTAAAGAGAATTTGCTAGTTTAAAAATATCTAAAATGCCTTATGAAGGTAAAAGCCAGTTATTTGCCATTCTATTCTGAGGATAAAAATGGACAACCCATTTTGTAACTTTAAATTTTCCTTTTATGACCATTTGTTGCCTTGAAACTGAAAAATTTGTGGATGCTCTTCTACACAAAAAGAAAACAATGAAAAAAATGACGATTTCTGTGCATCCCTGGAAATTTGGTTCACAATTTATGTTCATGACTCCATTGAGTTTTTTCTGACTCAACTTTTGACAAGTCACTAATTTTACTTTCCCTCTTTCTTCAGATTGATACGATGGCCCAAGGCAAAACACAACCTTCACCTGAGATATGCAGATGAGTTCAACAAAGAGGCGGAACAGTTTCTCGCTGGAGTATAAAACACAACCTCTAGTATTTTACAATATTTTTTTTTTTTTAATTGAAGCAGCTCACCAATGAACTTATGTGTATATTTTATGTTAAGAATATGGACATCGTTTATGGTGTATGTAACCAGTGACGGTACATGATCATGGTACATGCATGATATGACTATAAGATGAATAAAGGCTCGTTCTCATACGACGCAGTAAAACATAGAGGTTTTTACGCATAATGCTCTTCACATTCTTCTATCTTATAACATACAGATAAGTGTCTAGAACCTTTGTTGCACACAGCTACTTTTTTTAATCCCCACTTTGCCATTCATTTACACAAGAAAAAATTGCAGCAGGTTCCCACATCATATGTGAACAAGTCTTAAATGTAATTTTTAAAAAAATCTAATATAATAAAACAAGCTGATATACATTTAGGTAATGATTTTGATGTCATTAAATATTGAAAAGGTCAGTCCAGACTGAAGAAGAAATTTTATGATTAAATGCTGAAAAAATGTCAGTAGGAAATCTTAAGGTAATCAAATAAGTACGGTATGAGATATTTATATTTATATTCATACATTATGTAACATTAAGCATACCGTGTTCTGGGAGGGATGAATTGTCTACTCCGTCACGAGACAATATCAGGGGCACACTGCTCACCGCTTTTAGCTCATCCAGCCCGAATGGGCCCAATGAGCCCGATGAGCTTATACTGTGGCTGCCGTCTGTCGTCTGTCCATTATTTCAAAATGCTTCTTCGTCATTTCTCATCTGATTTGGACTCTGTTTGCTTTATATGATAGGGCTAGGTGGAGGATTTGAAATTTCTACACAGAATTGTAAAATTCATTAACTATGCTAATTGATGCAAATTTATTCAAAATCTTTTTTTAAAAATCGCTTCATTTATTGACCAATTTCAATTTTTTTTTTTTTTCCGTCTTGAAGAGCTAAGTGAGGTATACAGAATTTCTAGACAGAAATTTGAAATTTTGGCTCAGACATTACTTATAATTTTTTTTCAAATTTATTCAAAAAATAACTTACAAAAAATGCTTCTCCATCATTTATTGACCAATTTTGATTTGTCTGATTCTCGTTTTTAAAATTCCTGGCATCAAACACAATATGGTCATGCAATGAAAATGGAAATAGTGTGTGCAGAAATTTTTGCTCTTTCTACTCATGCATCTGGTACTATGTATTTTTAGAGATCTGAATCGAAAGAGTCAAACCACAAAATTTGGTCAATTGTCTCAAAAGGGTTAAGATTCCACACATAGATAAAATCATTATCAATTTTCAGAATACTTACAAACCAGTCTTTTTTTATCCCCTGGCCATGCATTAACCCTTTCATGACAGGAATTATTTTAAGGGCTAATTTGATCACATTTTGTTCTTCAAATAGGCAATAATGATATTTTTGTTTTAATGCTACATGGTTATAATAAAATGTAATGTCTTGGGAAAAAAATATACATGGTTTATGGTTATGAACTTTGTTGAAAAGTTGAAAAAAATGGGAAATTTTTCTTTAAAAAAAATGATTTTGAATCTCTCACTGTGCTGCCAATTTTAGGATATTAAACATGTTAACCCTTTCAAGACAATTGAGCACATTTTGTGGTTTGGCTCAGTAACTTTTGATTCAGAGTTCTGCAAAATATACCAGATGCACGAGTAGAAAGAGCAAAAATTTATGCACACCCTATGTCCATTTTTGTTGCATGACCATATTATGTTTGATGCCTGGAATTTAAAAAAAAGAGAATAAGCTTTAAAATCCTTAAATTGGCAACATATTGAGAGGTTCAAAATCATTTTTTGATCGAAATTGGCAATTTTATCAGCTTTTCGACAAAGTTCCTAACCATGTATATTGTTTTCAAGACATTACATCTTATTAGAACCATGTAGCACTAAAAGAAAAATATTATTGTTGCCAATTTGAAGAACAAAATGTAATCAATTTAGCCCTTAAATAATTCCTGGCCTGAAAGGGTCAAAGCTTATTCTTCTTTTTAAAATTCCTGGCTTCAAACGCAACATAGTCATGCCACAAAAATGGACAGTCTTTACTCTTTCTACCCATGTATCTGGTATGTTTTTTAGAGCTCAGAATCAAGTTATTGAGCCAAACCACATGCAGAGCTGCCAAATAGTACGATTTTATCCTATTTCATAGGATTTTTCAGTGACAATACGACACTAGGATTTTTCTCAATAAAATACGATTTATCAAAAAAATAACTATGTGTCTCCATGTGTTTATGTATCTCTCATTGACATTGTACATGATTGCGTATGTAAGACAGAGTTTAGGTCCAGTTTGAGTACTGCAACATTAAGTGATATTCTCACTCAGAAGGCAACATGTCAGTCTAAAGGACAAAACTGCTATGAAATGAAATTTAGTGATAGACTGTTAACAAAGTGTAAGGGAGCAGCAACAACAGCGGCAGCAGCGGCATCAGGGTCTCAAAAGTAAATGAGGTAATTGTTAAGTGAAGTTCCCTTAATATTAGAATAGGATCATTCATCATCAATAACATGTACACTGTACATGTAGTTAAGTCACTAAATAAATTACATACATGTACTTGTATACATGTATAAATTACTACAAAATAAACAAAATTCGCAATCCTTCAAATATTGTGTAGGAAAGAACACGACAGTTAAGAATAGGATTTTTTTTCTGAAAATAGGATTTTTAGGGTAAAATCAAAGGAGTTTTGGTCAAGTGAGGTTGGCAGCTCTGCACATGTGGATTGAAGTCGCAAAAGGGTTGATAGCTTCCATTTATATCAATTTTCAACACTAGTATAAAAAGTATAAATTGGAGCCTCTTTGTATAGAGTACTGTTACATATATAAGAAACTCATCATAACAATGTCATTTTGGCAATCCTAAAATGTACATGTATGCTTTTGTGTTTTTACACCTGATATAACAAGGTTTCAATATAAGGAGGTAATTTCCCCCAGTCTCAAGGAGTTTATGACGAGGTTGCACTGTATCTGTAAAAGGATCTTCTGCTTTTCTATCATTATAGAAATCTCTTTTTTAAAAATACATTTCATTGACTTCATGTAAGTAAAAATAAAACTTACATCGTTGATTTTTTTAATGTGCATCAGTGAAATTAGACATGAAGACAATCACACTGAAATCGAGTTCAAATATGCAAGATTAGGTGGAAAGAGTTGTGGACATTTTTAGGAGTGTAATTGAGGTGTTTATTTGTATTAACTGAATCATGAAGCACCAAGTGCTTGTGTTTATTTGGTTGTAATTGTACATCATTCAAGAGTGTACTATTTATGTATGTATGATTACTTGGTACATGCATTTTTTGTAAATTGTAATGTAAATATGTTTTGAGACGTTTTAATCAGAACAATAAACTGAAATAAAATTTCAAGAAATGAGTTCCAATTGTAAAATTGAGTTTTAATTTGGAAATTCAATTCACAGTGATAAACATTATATTCTGTATACAACAATACAAAATTATATTTCCTGATTTATATGACCTGGACTGGAAACTATGAATGATGCATGGTCATCAATTAACTACTGTACAAGGCAATTTTAATGGAGTCTTAACATCAAATAATATTAACAGATAATTAATAACAATCTCAGAAAATTGCATTCTCCTGACCAGATAATGAGATATCCTTTCATGTGGGTTAATTTTGTAATGTCAGAGTGACCGAGCTACCCATTCACTGACCTATAGAAATACACATGGAGAGGCATCATCAAATGTGAAACTACCAAACACCAATCTTGAGACACCAGCATCTTTCCCATCACCTTTTCCAGTACATGTACTGTAATTGTCAGATTTACATTTCTCTGAGAAGAAAAAAATCTCATTAAAATGAATGTATTACCCAAATGGTCTATCAAAAAAAATATAGTGTTCCATTCCACATACGAGTGTCTTGGCTTAAATACAGATCAGGGTCCTGTTTCAAAAAACTTATCAATAACAAGTCACAATAACTGTTATAGCTACTGCAATCAGAGCATCTGACTGGCTGATCTGACAGCACATTTGTCATAAATCTGTTGCAATTGTTATTGATAGCAAGTTTTATGAAACAGAGCCCAGTTAATGGTTTACTAGTCATAACTAGTAAACTAGTAAACTCATCACCATTTTTTGTTCAAAATGACGACCCCCACAAAAGGATACCTAGCAAGGAAAAGGCAAGGTTCAAATGCATTGTTCTTGAAATTTATCAAACAGTAACTTCAAGATTAGGGGGGGACAGGCTCATATTGAAATTATGTGCTCATGTTATTTGAGATTCATTCTCCTTTCAATCAAATACAGGATTCAACTTCAAAAGTTCTGATATTTATTCAAGATACAGCTTTCATTTTCCTCCAGAATGCTCCATTATACTATTAATACATGGTTGGGAGTGCGTTAGTGCGATCCGGCAACACAAAGGTTTTTATCGTGGTGTACTAACGCACGAGGCGTACGCACGAGGCGTAGCCGAGTGTGTTAGACACCACGATAAAAACCTGCGTGTTGCTGGATCGCACTAACGCACAAACTCACAACCATGTATTAATAGTTTTATAAAACGGGTCTACAATCTTAGTGTTTGATCCGGATTAGCCGTGCGTTAGTCCCCTCGCCGTGCGTTAGTACTTTTTTTTTTGCACGGTCACGTGGTGTTATTTGACCAATCAGGATGGCTACATTCTTGAACTCATTTTATAATAATAGCTACTTCATACCCTTCATTCTTGGGTATTTTTTGTCTTCAATAATCCCCAAGGCCCAAGAGAAGGGGGGGGGGGGGGTAGATGGATGCTGGTGTACCGTGCAAGCATACCCTTGTCAGGAGTACATGTAGTATGAATAAATCCAAATGTGACAGGTATTGTCCACTTCAGACTTTCTAAATATTTTTGAATATCTATTCACGATACAAAGCCCCTGTCACAAATAATGTGTTTTTCATCTCCATGACTTCCCAATTTTACCTGTATCCCAAATGTTCATTTTCCGACAGAAACCAAATAATTTTAGCTTTACTCATGATCCTCCTAGAATAAGGTAGAATAAGGTAAGCAATACAAATACCTTTGAAAATCTATCTATGATCAACTATCCCAATCATCTTTTTCTCTCTCCACTGCCCACCCCATGTCCTCAAAGTCTACTACATGTACAAATATTGTACAAGGAAATTGTAGTACACATATACCGTAATCGCCTTCATATAAGTATTTACTTGCAGTAAATTCATATGAATTGTTCAGTCCTACTATGATATTTCCTTCTGCTTGTAACAAAGTTTGCTAGGTCCAGTGTGTTCTTATTGTGATCTCAAATTTTTTTTTATAAAATTGAAACATATTTACTCTTTCTGAAGCTTAGTGATCTGTTTCTGATTCACTTTAGCCAACTTTTTGTCAAGGTTTCTTGAGACTGTAACAAGAGAGAAAACTCGTCTACAATGTTCTTTGTGTTTTCAAAACAATAGGAAAAAATGTAAGTGGTTTAGCTCTTGAAGTATCTACAATTATTAGGCCTCTATAGTGCATGAACATTTTGTTTGTGTGTTGTCAATTGTGTATCTACAAATAAAATTGTTAACCGAAGATGTGAACAATTTCCACACAGTATGGAATATCAGAAGAAAAAAAATTCACACATTTTGAATGTGATTCTTTATATCCAGTGTTATTATTTATTGTGGTTACTGTGTGTTTAGAATTCTAATCATTATCACAAACATATAAGCTGATATCCATTGTACTTTTTGAAAAATATAATAGTGAATATCATCACACTCCTGAGCTATATTGCAATTCAATTAAGTACATCTACATGACTACATATGGTAGAATACATCCCCAACTTGATGCTTACTTACAAGCATATACATGCTTAACAGTCAAGTAAAATAAACCATCAAAAGAAATTTGAAATAAAAGGAACAAATAATTTCCAATATCAAAACAGAAACACACTTTTTTTTACATAATCAATCTTCAATAAGTTTGAAATTTCTGTTCATCAACCATGCAACGACCAGTTTCTTTGCTATTGGGATGAATAACAGACCAAAATATTTGGATAATGACGGATAAATAGTAAAATGAAATGCAAGGTGATAACAATTGATGAATAGGATTGGAAATTTGGGAATTGCAGGTTGTATACATGCATTTTGTTAAAGAATTCAAAGTATATAAGGACGCTAATGACTTCATTCACTGCCTCAGAGCCAAAGATGATAATGTGGATGTGATATTTACACCATCGTTGCAAAGTGATAATGCTTGTGCTTGTCTTTAACGCAGATAAAATTCATCATTCAAGGATTAGCTGTGAACAAGATACGTCGCTTGGCATTGATATGTCTGGCTTGCATCCTATGCGCAACGTTCTAAAAGTTTAAGATGCATCATTCATGTTTTGGTTGTAAAGAAGATGCATCGCTTGGCATCAATATGATGCCCAGCTTGCGTCCCATGAGCGATGTTCCACACATTCATCAAAATCTCCTTGTCCACTTTATTCAGCTCTGTCCCACACAGCCTCAGTTCTGCCAACCCTGACCTGGGGTCATCCATCTCGTGACCTCTGACCTGGGCAGGGTCAGGGAGAAGTTTGGTGAAGGCATCCAGGAGGAGGGTATCCAGGGGGGACTGGATGAGGCATCCAGAGAGGTCCAATTTTGAGATGGAGACGGAGTCTTGGAGCATGGAGAGGAGGAGGTCACCAAGGGCAACAGATGATAGTCTAGGGTTGGCTGATAAGTCCAGGCTCTTCCAGTGCCTGGAGCTTGGCTGGAGTCTGCTGGCCAGTAGAAATGGGATGTGGGAAACAACACATAAAATATCATTAATGACAGAAACTTTAATGGACATTTAAACACAGAGTTATAAATAGCATAATTGACTTTTTAAAATCAATTTGCATTTCCTTCTTTTATACTATGGCTATAGTGAGAATTATATCATATCCACCAAAACTTGGATGCACACATGACTTGTCTCTGTATGCACTAATAGAAGTACAAAAATAATGAATAACATTTCACTCCTGTGTAATTACAGAGTATATATACAGGATCAGTAGCATGCATCAATGAACATCATTACCCATGAAGTTTAAAACCCTGTGCTCACATATAAAAACACAATGACCCAAAATATTTTTTTTTCCCAGTGCAGGTCCTAATGTAGTTTAGGACCAAAAGTTGTTTTCTAACTACATTCAACATGTTTTTTCAATAATTTCTCCTCTCTTACCTTTTCAAGTAGTCAACATCTACATCTGAAAGATGGCAACCTGAAAGATGAAGACTGCCGAGCACTGGCTCCTGAAAGAGAACATCATGGAAATGGAAATAGTCAATTGCTCTGTTTTCAGTCATTCAACATGTACTTCACAAAAGAGATTCAGAATTTCAAGATATTTTTCAAGTCATGTACATGAAATGTAAGGATGATATAATTCAAAAGGGGTAAAAAAAGCCTATTTCATTTTGTCTCATAACATCCAGTTCATCCATAGTATTATCTTATGCTTTCACTGCCAAGGTTCTTTTAATCGTATTCGGTCAAAAAAATGTGAACTTGTACTTAATCACACACTGGACTTGGGCTGCAGACCCTCCCCCCTTTTTTTAGTAGACAAGTATAATGCTTTTTGCAATGAAATAATATGCTTGTTCACAAGGTTAGCCAACCCCCCAACCCCCTAACCCCCCTCCACTTACAAAAATGCTCTGTGGCCCCTGCTGAATTACTATATGAATGTAGAATATGAGAAATCTACCTCTGAGAAGTATCTGACAAGATGCCTTGCGAGGTGGATGCCGTCACTCCTAGATGCGATCACGTTGGAGAGATCTAGACGCTGGAGGACCTTTGTTGAGAGACATCCTAGTAAGAGCTCTACACCGGTAGAACCCAGCAGGTTGTGAGAGATGAGCAGGGTGTGCAGAGAGAGGGCTCCTGAAATCAAAGAAAATATTTCATTTAATTGTCAAGGAGAGTTTGTTGAGTGATGCAATCATATTGGAGAGATCTAAATGCTGGAGGACCTTTCTTGATAGAACCTTGATAGCACCCAGGAGATTATGAGAGATGAACATGGTGTGCAGAGATAGTGCTCCTGAAATAGGGGATATTCAGTTTATAATTAAAGGGCAATCCAACCTCTGTAATGATTTGATTTGTGTGAAAGCATAAAAATCAGAGAAGCAGTTGTTACTGATAACAAGTTTTATGAAACAGGCCCCTGAAGGATTGAAATCAGTAACAGTTCAAGTTCCTGGTTAATGGTAATTTTTTTTAGCAATTTTGCAGGAATATGGAGAATACTTTTATACATGTACTTTTGATGACCTCTACATAATTTGTTTTATCAACTCCTTAATTCCACAGTCTCTCAGCAAAGAATATGTCATGTCATGGAAAAGTAAAATCAACAATAACAATACCATTCAGTTTTTATTTGGATGTTTTTTGTTCTTCTTTAAAGCATACATGACATAACCATTCACAACACAAGGTTTCACAAAAGCACTCAACTTCCTGCTCTCAAACCTACCTTGAAAAGCCTCCACAAGTTTATGACGATGAAGTTGGAAGAACTTGGCTGTCAGATCACATGACCTCACAGACAGGCTCATCAAAAGAGGGCAGTGTTTAACGATTGTTGCCAGAGATAAGGCACTAGAGTCGGTGAGGTAGTTGTAGCTCAAGTCAAGCTCTTCTAATAGCTGTGGAATTTCAAATATACTGTTGATCTTTAATACCCATCAACTACTGTGACCTAAAGAAAACGATCTATTCTGCACATTTTTTTGCATTTCATTAGCACATAATTCATATTTGTTCCTTCGGTACCTATTCATGTAAATAATCACTACTTCCTTTTCATTTAAACCATAAATTGAATACAGCCAATTTCATTAAAGTGAGTTATTCAGTTACATGCATGACATGCAGTATAATCTTCTATGTCTGAACACAAATAAATAACACAAACAGAATAGGATGTTATGGGACTTAATAACAAACATTAAAACATAACAAATCTTGATATAACTAACACTGACAATATGCAATATACTTCAACTAAATCATCTCTTACATTACACTTTCAGCATTGCATAATATGAAAATTCAAATAACTTTAATAAGCCAATGTTACAAGTTAAAAATATTTGTGATTGTTACATACAGTGAAATAACTGAATCAAAACTGTTGTCTCACTATAAATCTTTTGCAGTTCCTGAAAGTTTCTTACTGCAAATGTATTAGATTTGACAGTATATTCTTACCTGAAAAGCCTTGCCTCCTCCAGTCACAGCCCCATACCCATCCCCTCCAGGACCCCTGGACCCATCCAACACATCCGCAATGAACCTTAACCCTTCACACGTGATACCGCAGCACGAAAGGTCAACTTGGGTCAAGTTCGGTAGGGTCTTGAGGGCAGCGGCCAGCTGGGATGCGCAGTCGTCATCAAGGCGATTCCCTGGGAGGAGGAGGATGCGGAGGGAGTACTGGCACTGGAGGGCAGAGAGGAGGGGCATGAGGGGGGCTGGATGGAGGTAGAGGTTGTGCAGGTCTAGGGTGGAGTTGTGTTGGGACTGCTGGGTCTGGTGAGCTTGCAGTCTTGTTAAGATATCGTTGTTCTCTCCTATAAAATAGAATGTTATTTTTAAAAAACAAACAAGGTATGTATAACGAATTAGATATTAATATTCTAGCTCTTTTAACATCATACTTAAACATTTTGAATATTCTATATTAATGATTGTTCATTGTAAATTTGTTATGAAATACAGATTATATTACAAATACAAACTGAATGATATACAGTGGAAACTCAGTATAACGAGGTCCTTGGGACTATCAAAATTACTTTGTTATAGCAGGAATCTCGTTATATCAGGTTAAAAAAAAACAATGGAATATAAAGAGCTGGGACCAGAATATTACCCTGTTATATCAGGAACATTGTTATAACAGACCTCTTTATACTTAGTTTCCACTGTATCTATTGTAACATCAAACTTCACTTTTTATAATCCTATGTTCTGTTTCAGCTACAAAATAAAGAATCGAATTAATGAATTTTCCTTAAAACATCTTGTTTTCTCAATTTAAGACTGGTCTTACCAGTTTTTGTTCTCTCACAGGATTTCCTGTAGCGTTCCGTCAGTGGGGGAAGATCCCATGAATCTACTCTTCCAACAACCTGAATTGTCGAGAAAAGAAAGATCTTGAGAGAAAAGATTCCTCAGATGTGATGCTACAGTAGCATTAATAGGAAATGATTTAATTAAAGACAAAGTACTACCCAGATTAAAGTCCCAATAATCTTTTAATGATTGATCAAAAAATCTATCTGAAACTAGAAAAGTTATACCGGTATTCATAAAAATTACGAAGGTATTAAACTAAACCAAACGCATCTTCACTGTAAAGACATTTTTGAAATGACAATATCTAAAAATTAAATCAAAATGCAGGTAGATATTTAGGCAAAGAGCCTTCTAATCACAGATGTATAAGCAGAACAATATTTTACGCAAATCTGAAGTATTCTTTGAACTGTTCAAATGCTAGTCAGTACTAAACTATAATGGAAGAATATTCTGCGGACATGGAGATAGCACTCGTCTCTCACCATCTCATTATTGTTGAGTAAGTCAACGACAGAGTCTTCAGGAGAAAACAGGGCTCCCTCAGGAGTGCATAGAGATAGCTTCGGTTTAAGTCCGCACTGGGAGTAGTAGCGAGATGATGCTTGCTCTGATAGCCATTGCATGCTTGGACGATCCCTGGTCATTTGGATGAAATAAGAAAGATTACGCTGTTGTTGAATCTCTTCGGGTATAAAGTGTTTTTCAGGTATGGTCTGAGAGCCTAACTGGTCATGGAAAGTATAGTTCTTTTCCATAATCAATACTATTTTTATCATTAAATTCTTAAATTCTGGGATAATATGAAAGAAAAGGAACAAAAAAAAAAAACACCCTCATAATATTAATATTTACATGTTGATGCAACTCTTACATCTAGAAGTAGAAAGGAAATCTGCAGCATAAAGAAAAGATCTCCAGTATCACATCTGGTCCCTGTAATATAAAGCTTTAGATTGATCGTAAGATTGTTTTTTACAATCAACCCCATTGACTACAATGTGCAATCAATCATTAAAATAAATCGTAAGATCAATTTCAAGCTTTATGTTACAGGGTCCTGTTCTACTTAAAGAATTGTATCCTCACACATTACATACTATACTGTACAGCTCTTCGATCTAGTTAGTTATCACAGGAAATATGAAAAGAGTGAGCCTAGGAAGGATACTAACCTCAAGTTTACAGGAATAAGCAGAAGCTTATCCTGGATCTTGACTTGTACACGCATCATTGATGATGGACCAGGTAACAGAGGGCGTTGTTCACTCGTTGTGTTACCTGATGTACCAGATGAGTGACGTCGCTGTGTAGGTGTTATACTTTTGCTCTGTGTTTGTGTCAAGATCTCCTCTATCACAAAATCTTCATCATCACCATCAATGTCATTGACAGCCTGATAAGTAGAGCTGTCACCTAGACCTCTCTCAGTGGCAGTTCTCTGGACAGATACTCCTAGATTTGTCAATTTAGCTTGTTTAGGTTTGGACTTCCTGCTAAGTGATCGAGAAGATGATCTTGAAACCTGTGATGAACTGGAAGTTCTCTGTTCTGCAGTTGTCCCTGATAAATCAGGGTTTAATCTTTGACTTCTGTCTGATGACATATTCCTGAAGGTTCCCTCAATGTCTACACGTTGGCGTTTACGAGGCTGCGGTTGCATGTCCTCTACCAACCAATCATCGCCACCAGCATAACAGTCTTCTGGAATGAGAGCACTTGTGGTACCATTTCTGTTCCCTGTATTAACCTCAAATGGTGCTTCCGTCATCCTTGTAGCTGCACTTCCAACACCTTGCATCACATCCTTGTATGTCTTTCTCGCAGTAGATGGACGATCAAGATCTATTGCGGGATCAACATTTAAGTAAGAAGCTGGAATAACATCTTCATCGCTGTCATCACCATCACTAAATGTATCTGACCTCAAATCTACCAGACCCGTGTCACTCCCTGATACCCTATTTAGTTGGCTTGGTTTATTATTGTTCTCCTGAGTCAATAATACATTTCTACCTGTGTTGCTAGTCCTGGTTCCAAGATCTACCTCTGGCAACGAATCTTCATCATCACACCTTCTTTGCCTGACAGATTTGTCCTTGTATGCGGTCCTATCCACCATTCCTCTGTCCTCCTTCTCATCATCATCACTCATTAACTCGATATCATCAGTTCTATCACTTCCATCTTCACTATCGCTGCCCAGAGATAGTGCTGCATTCCTCCTGGAGGCCAAACCCACAGTTCGACCTTCAAGCCTCCTCCCTTCATCTCTATCCCTCTGAGGCACATGTTTCCGTTTCTTCCCCAGCATGTACTGATTGTCTCTGCCAAACCTCCAAGAGGGAGAGATTTTCTGTGATGTTTCAAACGTCCTTTTTTGAGATGCCTGACTTGATTCCTCTTCCCTGTCAAAGAGGTCACTATTCAGTAGAAATGATTCTACAGGTTTCTTTGTTGGGGGAACTTTACTGTTTGGAAAATTACCTGAAAATTTTACCATAAAGAGAAAGTGAGGACATCATTAGTTATTTAAATTAGAAAAAAAAAAACTACCAATCAGATTTATCAAATTGAAAAAAAATTATGAATCTTCAAGAATTGCCATAAAAGGTGCAAGTTTTAAGACAATCATAAGCAAATAAAAGAAAAATCTAATTCAGATCAGAAGTTAAATGAAAGTAAGTTGTATTTAATAGTGAGGAAACGGATAAAGCATTGTACAAATAATTGAAAATTGATATATATCTCAACTTATCTTGAGTTATATCGGTCACATCTCCCAACATAAGAAAAAGTCAATTGTTATTTTGTGGTTAACCAGAGGACTTGAAAATCAAGTTGAATCCATCATAACTCTTTACGAGGTAACACCTGGGCAAAAACTCAATATATGCATCTATAAACACAAATACAGATACAGTGAAACCTGTATATAAAGACTGCTCAAGGGAGACAAGAAAATCGATCTTCATGAGCAGGTGGTCTTTGTGTACAGGTTCCTTTAAAACATGTTTCAATAGACAGGTGATCTTTCTATACAGGTGGTCGCTAAAGCAGGTTTGACTGTAGTTTGAAGCTCATATGAGGTTTTGGATGACATTGTAAATGTTATCAGCAGGTAGGTATCACTCTAGCTCTCACCTTTAGTTGTGCCCTCTCTCAGCATCCTGGCCACCAGAAAGCACTCTTCCCTTGTGTCCGTGTCAATCTCATTGGTGTAGGACTCTAGCCATGTCTTCAGAGCATCTAGAGGGGTCTTGCCCTGTACAAAAGGAAAGTCATCACAAAATGGCATGACAGTCTTGATAGAGACTGAAAAAATTACTTTAAATACAAATCATCAATTCCTAATCGATAATTCCATTAAGATAATTTAGGATTAAGATTTCACTAGACTGCAGTGTGGTCTACACTTAATCATAAATCATAGTAACTCTATAAACTCATAGCTAGTTAACTGATAAATTCATATCATCACATAGGGTTTTTTTTACATGGCCTATTATGATGAAAAATACAGGTATTAGGAAAGAGAAATCGAGTTTAGGAAAATGTACTATGTTCTTCATGTGGAATATATATAAAATAAACATATGAATTAGATTAATTTGCTTTAGGTGATCATCAACCTAAATTAGAAAATCTTAAATTTAAAACAGATTTATTAAAAAGTATCCATGAAAGCACATTTAAAGTTTCTCATTAATGCAATACTCAATGAATTCTTATCACCAGAGCTGATATCAAGACACACTCCTAGACTACATAGACAACAGAGAACAACGGGTACTCACAGAATCATCTCTTGCGTTAGTATTAGCACCTCTTTCTATAAGTAACCTGGCAACTGGCCAATTCCCACAGTTCACTGCGTCATGGAGCGGAGTTACGCCATCACACTTGTCTCCACCCCGATCGTTGATGTCAGCACCAGCGGTCAGCAGGACGTCAACAATATCCGTGTAACCATAGTTACAAGCCTCGTGTAGAGGGGTCCATCCACAGTAATCTCTGGGGTTCATAGGGTGTCCCTAGGGAGTGAGTTAATAGGGGGAAGACTTTTAATAGAAAGTATGAATATTTTATTCTAAAATTGGAAATAATATGATTCTGCTGAAGAAAGCCACAATCTATTCTGAAATTTAAAGGAAATACCACTGCTAATTACAATCAGTTGGGTTTTTTTCTCAGTCCTCAAATATAAAACTTATTATCAAAGGACACACAATTGTTTAATAGCTTCTGCTTTGAGCAAGAAGGGTGCTAAATCCCATACTTTTACACAGCATCTATATCCTTCCGGCTCTAAAACAGAAAATATACTGATAACCAATGGCATTTTCCTATTCTTGTGACAGGGCCCTGTTTAATTCTTGTGCCTCATGATTTTGTCCATCTCTGACAGTGGATGAAAAACTCTAAAAGCATTAAGATGAGTGCATCTTTATCACCCCACATACATCCAAAGGATGACCACTTAACAAATAACAGAGGAAAGCCTTTCCATAACTCACCTGTTCAACCAGCTTTTTGACTTGCTTCAAATTTCCTGCAATGCATGCTCTATGAAGCAATGATTCGCCCTTCTCATTCAACTTGGAAAACTAGAAATGATAAACAGATGAAGGCTTTAAAGAATACAAGATAAGACAAATCACATACATAACGTACAGAGGATTTTTTTCTGTAGAAAAACATTCCTACCCTATTTAAACTTACCGACTATGTCTCTGATATGCATACTACTATCTGTTTCGTTGTTGTTGTTGATAAGACATGTTTCAAACAGTATCACATTCACATATGTGATGTAGGTGATATTGGATATATTTAACATAATCATAAACATATGATTAATATTTCTGTGGTCTTGTATACATACAGACTTTACTAGGCTCTACAGAAACAATGCCTCTTCAAACAATATCATTGCAATACTTCACACTTCTCACCTTGTTTCTCCTGACCCTCTCAGATGCAGATGGACGACCATACTCCTCATCAGAACCAGAATCTGCACAAAGAAAATACACAATTTGCACAAAAAAATTGAGAATGCAACTTTTGTTATATATGTCTAATGCCACTACATGCAGGTGCAGTATAAGGAAAATCAAATGTGATATTCAGGCTGTCCACAATATATCTATTTTAGAAAATCCAGTCTTTGCTCCACACAAGCTCTAAATGCGAGGGTGTTATTTGGAGTATATTGTCAAAAACAGAGATTTTGTGCTTTTACATTTTCAACAGAGCAATAGTGTTAAAATTTGGGAGTCACTGGGAATTTTAAAGGGTATTTAGTCTTGGAAAAAGTGTCTAGTTCCTAGTAGAAGGAACTTTTTTTCATAGGAAGAGGTAACAGCACGGAGGAGATTCCAATGTTTTTACCCGAATCAGAAAGATCATCTAAAGCAACATCCAAGGAGTCACTAAGCTGTTCAGAGTTCTCCCTCTGACTTCCATCTTGGTCATCGTCATCGCTGATCTCCTGGTCGTCATCGGAGGCGATGTCATGTTCTTCCCTGAGGTTTCGAAGCATTCTCTGTGTTGGTTTCAGGAGATGCTCAATGTTGTGCTTCTCTAGCACAACCAATTGGGATCTCAATGCTTGGATCTAGCAAAAAGAGCCATAAAATAAATTTAGGATTTCATGGTCCTTTCAGCCATAATTTCAGGATATAAATTTATTTGTTGGCCTATATTTGGAATTCCTTCATACTTGAGTTTTATACTAAATTTGATATAGGTTTGCAGAAATGCTAAAGTTTTGGAGAAATGGAATCATTTGTGAGACAGCAAACAAAATTTTTGACAAATCTGATGGCAATGTCAGACCGAATTCAACAAATCAACATGTGTTCACTCAATGTTTCGTTCAAACTTTTATCCAACTCCTTAAGTTGTTGGATATTTAAAGTGTAGTATTCACCTACTAAAATAATTTGTGTACAGCTGGAATGTATAAAATCAACCTCAAAACACTTTACTTGGTCTCCTGGTTAACGGTTAATGCGTATGAAGAACATGAAGGAAAACATAAACCCCTCTTGCGTGGAACCCAACTCCGAGTTCGGTTCCACGTGGGCCATTATTCAATGCGAGAGCGTACGGGTGCGTCTACTAGTCTTCTCACGAGTCGCCGTTTTGTTCATTGGGAGTGTATTTCAACTTGCAATAGAATCAAAATTTGAAGCTTATATTCCAAATATAGTATAGAGACATGGAATCCTTAATATACAGAGCAAAACATCTTTTTATAATTGGTACACTTTAAAGTGTCAATGAATGAGATGAGCAGCATACTGTACCTGTAACTGAGGATGATCAGCCTTCTTAGCCAACTCTACAGCTTTACCATATGATTCCTGTATGACCTCGAAACTCTCTCCTGCCTTCTCTTGCATTTCAGCCACATTCAACCATGTCTTTGTCTCCTGAAGTGTAAAAATGATATTAGATATTATTCAAAATGTATCTTCTGAAATGATGTAGATAAATGTCAAAGTGTCAATTCAACTTGCTTCTTTAATATCTGTAGTCATCATATATTTGTTCAAAGTAATTTTCAAACACTGGTCTGAAGGAAACACTAGATAAATGTGAATTGTTTCACTTGGACTTGCTTCTTTAATATTTGTAGTCACCATGATATTTTTCAAGGTAATTTTCATAAACTGGACTGAAAACAAATTAGTTTTATGATTTCAAGAATCTCAAGAACATGTGATTGTGTCTAAATTGACTCCAATTTTTTTGACGAATTGGTAATCATATTAACCAATAGCATGTTTAACATTGTGGCTAACTTTAACACATTATTTATCTTAATTATCAGATCTGAAAATTGTTTCTCTATTCTACACAACCACACTGGTCTATAAACTCCCATCAAACAAAATATGGATATCCTCAAGATATTGGGGTTAAAAACATTTTGCAATTACTTGATCAACAAAGTAACAATGAAAATGCATTCTACCTACAGATCTGAACCTTAAAATCATCCAACAGATTGATGCAAATATAAAATCTCAACTTAGGAATGATCAAATACCTCCTTAAGATTTCCTAGCCTCAGTTTGAGCTCTTGGCTGTACATCTCAATAGCTTCTTTAAACTGGCCAGTATCTGCATACGTAGCAGCAAGAGATACATAGATGGAGGCTTGTTCCTTGGCTGGCTTCTGAAGTGCCTTAGCACACTCGAGCTAAAACAATCATGCAACAAAGGCAGATAAATACAAGTAATTGTGTTTCAGAAATGCATGCAAGAAGAAATTAGGTATACATCATAGACTGCCTTACAAAAAAAAAAATGGATTAAATCGTTGGCAGAGATCATCCTTTCCTGACTCACCTGTTTCTTGTAGAACTCTATAGCTCTCTTGTAGCTATCCACCTTACAGCACATATCACCTAATGCTTCAAAGATTGGAAGCCTAGACTCCTGATCATCAGCAGGCAACCCGTCTAGCTGAACTTGGAGATTCACACATCGAATAGCTAAAGTCAACAATACCACACAGAGAGAAAACAAAAAATGGTGCATATCATTGTCTGCACTTCCACACTAACAAAAAAAAAAAATCTGACCCAAAATTGAGAAAAGTAAATATTGTAGTATTATGTGATGTTTTTCAAAGGCAAAGGTCTGAGCCAATGAGTTTCATGTCTGTTACTGCAATAAGATTTTTCTTCACCAGATTATGCTAATGTAATGCTTTTCAAAAACATGATTTAATCTACTTTTCTGGGGCATCAGTGCAACCAACTGATTCGTGGATTTTTTTTCTTTCTATTTCTAGTATGACATACATGTACATGTAAATGTATTATCACATTTCCATGCACTGGGTTTTCTAGAATAATGAATTACTGCTTAAAGTTTTCAATCAAAGCATTCATAAACCCAATGAATAAATAAATATGATGAATCATTTGTACGATTACCTATTTGCAGGATTCTGATAATATTCTCTCTCTCCTCAGGCTGTTGACAACCCAACTTGTAAGCCTTCTTCAGACTACGCTTGGCTGCAGTGAAGTCACCCAGCTGGAAAAATACCTGTTTTTAAAATCAAAGATTTTTATGAAGAACAAAAGTGAACAATGAGCAGTTTTGGTCCTGGTATATGAGGTCAGAAGGTACCTAGTAGTAATTTCATTTGCCCTTATGCAGCATTCATTGAGCATTAATTAGTCAAGTACAAAATATTACGTATTCATAATCTATTTGACAGAATCTAATCAATCTGTTACTTGCATTGTCCAAGAAAGCATGATGAAATGGTAAGCAAAAGCAAAAGAAAGAAGTTGTGCCAAAATACAAAATTTGTTGTATTTTTATTATTTGGCAGACAACTTTCAAAGTATCATAAGGCATTATCTTTAAGTCTTACATTAGCGGATGCACATAAGCATTGGCTTTCTAGCTCCTTGCTTTTCATTTTCTTGGCAACCATGAGGGCGCTCTCCATTGAACGGCCAGCCTTGGAGTAGACCCCAGACCTCTGGAAGACATCACCTAGTGATAGATGACATCTGTAAAGATCCTCTAACAGCTTGTGCTTCCTAAATTATGATCACAAACAGATAACATGAATAGAAACAATTACAAATCAAAGTATACCACTGCAGGAAGGCATCTCTCTCAATGGCTCTACAATAACACTAACCACATTCCTAATTTAACCGTAAACCTAACACTATATCTAACCCTAACACATAACCTAAACTTAAAGATAAAGTTGAGTTCTGGTCATGAAAGTGAAGTGTGAAAGAAGCTGTCTCAAAGCAATAGGGAAAGCTTGATTATATAGCACATAAGAACTGGCGTATGCTGTAAGGTTTTGAAATCACCAAAATTATAAGAAATTGACTCAAATCCTGCTGAGATTCACATGCACTGCACACAGAAATATGTATATGGGACTGCACACAAATGTTCGGCCCGAACATCTCAGCTGTTTCTTGAAATATTTTGAATGTGAGGACATTTGAAGAGCAATCCTTTTCAGGGGACATATCTACTATGATAATCTTCCAAACTAACATAATAAGAATGAGAAAGCTCACAAATTATTTTTTACCTTTCCCAGAACTCAAGCTTCCCTTTAACATGGAATCCAATTGCAATGCTAAACCTACATATATCTTTGATGAAATAAAGCCAAGAGCAAATGTTGCCTAGGCATGTGTCTGATCACCTTCTTGACAGTACTAAAATATAAAACATTTCCATCTTTCTACAACAGGTCCAAGTATGCGTTGCCCTCACTTCATATACATTGTAGTGCCTTTAACTTTAAGTAGAATTTTCGCGTACAGTACAGGTTAATTTTCCCACTGTAATTACACTCACTCTGCAATGAAGATGGCCTTCTGAATGAAATGTGCTGCATTCTTGCCACTCCCTAGACTCTCGTGGACTAGTCCAAGATTAAGAAGAAGACGAGCCCTCATCTCCATCAACTCTCGCTCTGAGATCTTGGATCTCAAGGTGACATCATCACAGAGTGATAAACTCCTGGAGAGGCAAACATTACCAATAATATACGTAACTGTTTTTTTTATACAGCAGCTTTCCAGTTACAAGTACACAATACAGTATATTAAAGAGAAACGTGTATACACATGCATATAGGACTGTGCAAGGAAAGCAGGAGGTCATTTAACTCATAAAGGTTTTAAATGAGGAAGAGTACTTGGTACCTACAGGAAACAAAGTATGTGGTATAAATAGACAGGTAGTCTTCCTATACATGTAGGACCTATACAGATGGTTACTGAAGCGGTTTGGACACCATATCTTTGATGAAATAAAGCAAAGACTATGTGTAGGATCACCTTTTGCATAGTGTTGAAGTAAACCCCAGACTAAAGGGATTTACTCCAACACATTCCCATCTTCTTACAACACATCTATTGGGTTCAATTGGTTTCCAAACAATGTTGCACTAACACCACTGGCTCACTTTAAAAAACTCTACCTCAGGAAAGCTTTCTGGGCTTCTTGCAAGACCTCCGTCTTCTTAGAAGCTTCTGTCTCAGGGTTGTCTGCCCAGCAGAGATACGTCCGCCCTATTGTAGCAAGTGCCCTCTGCTGTTCAAGGATGTTATCATCTGATTCAGCCAGCTGGAGGTGCTTGCGTTGGTGTTTGAGAGCTTTCTCATACTCACAAAGCTCATTGAAACATTCTCCGATCTTTCGGTTAGCCACTGCTGCTCCGATGACATCATGGAGTGATTCTGAGAGCTGAAGCTCATTACGATGCTCTTTGATAGCCTCATGGTAATCCCCTGTCAAGAGATCAAATTTGGATTTACAATACAATGAAATGATGCCATAATCACAAGGATAATATTAAGTCATAAATAGAAGTCCAGACTCGACTATAAATACAGAGTCTAACTGAAGTAGATCTAAACTGAAATAGACCATACCGTGTGAATGAATGTATGGTAGTGTGACCATATTTCACGCGTAACCAAAGTTCGCGTACAGTGCACTCACGGATCCATCACTATGTGGGGCTGTGTCAATTTTGGCGACAGTCACAACCTCTAAGTTGAAGAGGTAAAAACACCAATTGATATAATCAGCAAAATTTTGAGAAAATACTTCCTTCTACATTTTAGGATGATAGAATATCTGATTTCATGCCAGATTCTTCAATACGATCTTTATCATCTTGATCTAGTGAAATTATCAGGCTGTTTTGGACGGCAATCTTGCTTGTTTCCAGCACACATGTGCTAGAGATCACACACTTGCTATGGGAGGCAGTTCTCCGCGGTACGAAGGTATGGAGTGCGAGGTTATCTACAATAACCTTGCATATGTGTGAGTGCGCACAGCGCAATTATCTCAAAAGCTAGAAAAGATTTTTTGAAAATCTGAGAGCATCAATGGTTTGAGGAACCTTAAATTAACCAGGGATTAAATTTTCTTTGAAATTGGGTGAGAAATTATGGAAATATTGACAAAAGATCAGTAAATTTTCCTATTTTTGTGTTCATTCCGAAAAAATATGAAGTTACCAACAAGGGTCTAGAAATCTTTATTTTGAGAAAAGATGTCATCATAATTGTAAGTAAAACGCGATACCATATGACTGTATATTTTGCCAAGATTCCAAATGATGCCATTATCTTACCTTTGATGGATTGCTACATTGGATAAATTTGCTGTAAACTCAACTGCACAAAGTTTGGACTCGATGATTTTATGAACATTTTTTCAGTTGCAGCATGTTGCAACCCGACATCAAATTCTAAGTTAAGTAAGATCGCGATATCTCTGAAATTCTTTGTTGGACCCATTTGTAAATTGTAGTCCAACATGTCCAAAGATGTGCTTTCTGTTTGGTATAGATCTAAATCATTCTAAATAAATGATTGAATATGAGAAATCATAGTCCGAATATCACATTCCAAACAAAGCTTTGGTCACACCATCATTCTTTGTGATTCAAATAACCATGATTAACATTGAATAAAAAATGCAAAGTTACAAGAACATGATGAAGAAGAACATATCAATCATCAACTATTTCATTACACTACAGTACACTACTGCACATGATCTTGATCTTGATGAGTACGACTCAACACTCCTGTGGAGTAAAATGAGTCGGGTGGGTGTGCGCAGAAATAATAAAATACTACTATTCATTGGCACTTATATGATGGGGAGCCCCTTGTCTGCGCGCCTAACATTTCACTTGAAATTGACAAGCTTTTCCTTTGGTATTCCTCTAATGACTGACCTCATTTTAATCCTCATATCCTAGAGAGAACTGTGCCGAAAATCTGATTAAAATTCGAATAAGAACAATTTCCTTTTCACAAGAATAGGCAACACTGTCATTTTGACACTAAAAAAGGGAAGGTTCCCTTGTCTGCGCACTCATTCACTTAACACGCAGTTCAGAATATTTTGCATGAAAGGTGGCATTTTCAAGGTATGTGAGTAAAAATGCATAAAATAGACGTTCTTCACCAGTTTTTCCTCATTTTTTTCGCTCATACATATCATTAAAATTGATATGAAGATAATTGTGTTCGTTGCGTCTTTTGTGATGTTAGAATCGCGCAGTTACGCGTATGCGCAGACATGGGCACTGCGCAGACATGGGGCACCAAACCATACATGTACAAGCTTATCTGAACTTAATGCTGTTAGTGTTGTATAGTCAAGTATTGTAACTCCGAACAGATTGTATTACCGAACGTGTAAAGTTAAGCGCCTAAAATGGGTTTTCATACGCGTGGGATTACGCGTATGAAAACCACACTATTGATACCAAGGTTGTGTCTTTTTCCCATAGGTTTCACACGTTCGGAATTACGGTACCTTTTTCAAGGGACCAAAACGCCGCGTCGTTGGGAAGGGGTTCACTCGGATGGGAATATCGTATTAAATCTACGTTGTCTTTTTAAAATTCCATCAACTTCTTTTTTTGTAGGACTTTGAGCATTCAATATGTATAGTTTGACAGATATTCGTTTCATATTTTATTTGCTATCGTTGATTTTCTGAAAAGTGTTCGGACACTGGATCAACCACCATACTTGTAGTTTAATTTCTTTAAACTTTAACTTTAAACAATTTGGGATCTAGCATGTTGAGTGTTTATTATTGCTGCATAGAGGAATAATCATCTTTTAGTACCTGTTTTATTGTCAAAGTATCCAACTTACAGAAGTATTGTAATTCATGAAAAAGACTGACCTGATTTTGCAAGCAGTTCACCGATCAAGTTGCTTAATTCTGCCTCTTCCTTCAAGTTGCCTCCGGTCTGTGCTTTCAACTTGCATTTCTGCAATCCTGTATAGAACAAAATCAATACATCAATTAAACTTACAGTTATATCTAATCACCTGCTAATCACCTGCTAATACAAAATTATAGTAGATTTTACTGTTATTTTATAGGTTTACCATGGTCTTTGCCTCTTTGGCTTTGCAACTGTCGACACCTGTGCTGTTACCGTCCTAGGCATAGCTCCGCCTCCAGCCTCCGTGGCCGGTGCGGCGGCGGAGCTAGGCCCTTGGCCTTGAGCAACGGCTGTCAAGTTCCGTGAGTTGTATTGTTATATAAACTTCACAAAATGCCACTCCTCTCGTTTAATCAGATGAGAAAACTTATAGAATGATTTGATACTTACTCTTGAACTCCTTTTTGTCAGCATTATTCATTGTAATAATGAAACCTTCATTTGATAGAAGGTGTATTTTGTAATATATTTTCGAAGATACACTCGATTATCTCAATCAAATTTCGCGCAAATTTACTTGCCAGATTCTGTGAAAATCGCCCCAACCTAAAATCGCCTAATATTCTCTCGGCGCACCTGCACCAGGACCAGGTGTGGAGCATTGCATAATAATATGATCGAGGCTCATAGCAGTGACGGATCCTAATTCTATTTAATATTTAACATTCTAAACACAAAGCAAATAAAAAAAAAAAAAAAATTAATATCATTTTTTGAGGAAGGGGTACGTGCTTTACCCAAAAATTTTCTGACAAGGGCGCCAAAGGCTATCACATTTTTCAGGAGAGGAGCCTTTTGGGGTTACAGTTGCTGGGGCTAGGGGGCGGGAGGGGGGGGGGGTACGGTGGTGGATCCAGTGTCCGAACACTTTTCAGAAAATCAACGATAGCAAATTAAATATCAAACGAATATCTGTCAAACTTACATAATGAATGCTCAAAGTCCTACAGAAAAAGAAGTTGATTGAATCTTAAAAAGACAACGTAGATTTAATACGATATTCCCTTCCGAGTGAACCCCTTCCCAACGACGCGGCGTTTTGGTCCCTTGAAAAAGATACTGTATTTCCGAACGTGTGAAACCTATGGGGAAAAGACACAACCTTTGGTTCAATAGTGTGGTTTTCATATACGCGTAATCCCACGCGTATGAAAACCCATTTTAGGCGCTTAAAGGGGGTACCCAATGCTGAAACAATGTTAGTTCATTTAAAAGATCATGATTTTATTAGAAGAAAATCATCTGCCTTAAATTTTTTTAAAATTCGTGTTGCCAGAAAATCCCCGAAATATGGTAAAATTTCAGGATATTTTGGCCCCTCAGCCGGTCCCAATTTCAGCTAGGTAACCACAATGACGTCAAAGTGGTTACCTTGTCGCGCAATTATAGCAAAATGCGCGCAAGGTGTAATGCATTTTGTACAGTCTAGCGCGCAACACATCTGCAATACGCGAACCTGGGTAACCACTTTGACGTCATTGTGGTTACCTAGCTGAAATTGGGACACAGCTGAGGGGCCAAAATATCCTGAAGTCTTACCATATTTCGGGGATTTTTCTGGCAACACGAATTTTAAAAAAACTTAAGGCAGATGATTTTCTGCTAATAAAATCATGATCTTTCAAATGAACTAACATTGTTTCAGCATTGGGTACCCCCTTTAACTTAACTGTACATGTTCGGTAATACAATCTGTTCGGAATTACAATCCTTGACTAGACCACCCTCAACACATACACACAAACTTAAGTTATACCAGACTGGGTTTTCCAAAGCCGACCCGGTTCCCCCCCCCCCCCCCCCCCCCCCCGGCGATGATCTCCCACTTACAGACATTTGAAAGTTTGCTATTTAAATTCTCAATACCTATATAGATTATTATTTTCAACGGCGTTTTACCAAAAGGCTTAAAATACAGGAGATAAGTCTGTTCGCGAAAACAGCGGTGGTAATTATATAGGACTGAATGGTATACAAGGATTTTTTTCCCAAATTAGTATATCAATTATTTTCTACGGCATTTTGTATAAAGTTTCAAGATGGTAACTTGTTAGCTTTTCGTTTCCGCCTAAAATAAAGTATTGGTAAAGGCTTCATACAAAACTGAATGGCAGAAAAATAATAGAAACGTATCAATGACAGTCGGAGATAAATCGGAAACAACAAGTAAAAAAAACATACTAACTCCCACCCCATCCGATCTCTTTGAAATTTCAGGAAGGCTTTGCATTGTAGAGGCATGATGAGCAAATTCAAGTTTTTTTTTTTTTTTTTTTTTTTTTTTAGTTGGATGCAAATCTTATTGTTCGGAGCCATCACAGGCGTATACGGGCACATTTTCGCGAGGGGATGACGCTTTTTGCCCATATCATATTTCCAGTTTTTAAATCATTTTTGCGAGCGCGTGCAAGGGGGGCAGGGGTGAATTCTAATATGCCACCCTCTCCTCTCATAGCAAGATGGATTCATGGAATGAGGTGAGGTGGGATCTGTAATCCAGGCTTACTTTAAAGAGAAGGTTTAGTTCTAAGTTCTTGGAAAGGTGAAAAATAATATGTGAGCTTTCTCATTCCTTTCATGTCAGTCAGTGCATGGAAGAACATCAAAGTATATGAGGAAGTACAGATATTACATATCTGATATTACATATTCGGGCATAACTACCCAAATTTGAGAATATTCGGGCACATAGCTGCCCGAATATGAGGTGGCGGTTGCCTGAATATCGACACTTTCAAACTCCTCGGGGGGGGGGGGGGGTTGCAGCCCCCATCCCCCGCCAGCAAAAATATCTCACAAAATTGTGCCTGGATGACTGTTAGGTTTCCAGAATTCCAGGTAAACAATGATTTTTCTGCTTTCATGCATGTCTGATACAAAATCATGGATGTCATTTAAAATTCGAAATGTAAACTTACTTTCAACTCTTTGACTGACTTGCATGCCTGCAGCTTTTCAATCTTTCGGTAGGACACTGATGCATGTACATGTACTTAAAACTCAATCAGATATCGATCTCATCCTGTAAAAAGGGCCAATATCTGGAATACTCAGTTATCTTGATAATACACGTCGTTACTCTGCCGGTTATCTTTCAAGAGGAAGACAAACTGATAGGGTGTTACTCCAAACGAAATTTGATTTGATTTGATTTGATTTAGTCATATATATACCTGCATAAATTTATTTATATATATATATATATATATA
Organism: Heliocidaris tuberculata; assembly: GCA_025618425.1. Lineage (NCBI taxonomy): Eukaryota > Metazoa > Echinodermata > Echinoidea > Camarodonta > Echinometridae > Heliocidaris > Heliocidaris tuberculata. The sequence continues at coordinate 27,125,197 of CM046845.1, forward strand.
TATATATAAAATTATGACTATATAGACCTTAGAAATAGAGTAGAACTTTTATAATCTATATACATGCATAAACTGAAAGTTCTACTCGGAGATGAAATGTATAAAAATCACAATGATGAAACTCAGTAGACATGTTGAAATATATATATATAATTTATATAATTTTTTTTTTTAATTTATTTTTTTTTCTTCTTCTTCTTCTTCTTCAACCTTTGCAAAAAATTCAAAAAGGAAGGACAGCTCTGGGGAACTTTGATTTAAGCTACGCGACCATTATTCTCTCATAATTATGCACCATCATCATCGTATAGAGATCGTCAGATCTTATTACATCATTATTCAAATGTTATACTATACATACACGATTATCATCGCAAAGCTTGATTGAGACGTCCAGTTATTCTATAAGTTGTTCATAAACAGTATTCAAAATATTAAATAATGCAAATTTATTAAAGAGAGAGAGAGAGAGAGACAGCGAGAGAGAGAGACAGCAGCAGCCGCAGCAGAAGCAGCAGCAGCAGCATCAGCATCAGCAGCAGCAGCATGCAGCAGCAGTAGTAGTAGTAGTAGTAGTAGTAGTAGTAGTAGTAGTAGTAGTAGTAGTAGTAGTAGTAGTAGTAGTAGTAGTAGTAGTAGTAGTAGTAGTAGTAGTAGTAGTAGTAGTAGTAGTAGTAGTAGTAGTAGTAGTAGTAGCAGCAGCAGCAGTAGTAGTAGTAGTAGTGGTAGTGTTAGCAGCAGCATAGCTATGTTACCCCCTCATAAAAATGGGGTGCACCCCCACTTCAAGGGACCTGCTGGGACCAAGCTGGGCCCGGGTAATAGTGACCGAGCACACTAAGTTTTTCCATCTTGGAGACATGTAAATCTGCATTCTGTGCATTTCAGAGCCAGTAGCAGCTAGCGAAAGCCTGTCCTTCTTAATATACAATATAGGGCCATTTTCAAATTTTATTTATAGAAGGACGAATTCCCTTTTCCCCCTGAGGGACGTCTCCCCCGTTCCCGCGCCGGGGGTCACACAAAATCATGGCCAATATGATCATTGTGGGAAGATGCTTCTTTTTAGCAGGCCTATATTAATCATCATTATTTTCTAAGGGTCAAAACTGTAATTACGCTAATTCACTTACGGTGAGTAGCCATAGCCTTCTATGTTTCAGTTGGGGATGGTACAGCTTACAGGATGTCATCGCTGTATTGCACATGGGGACTGGAAAAATGTATATTTTTTAAAAAGCATTTTCATATATCGAAAGTAACTTGACAGCGTGATCTCAGCATTAACTTAGGATTTTCATTCTTTGCAAGTTTTTCAAAATAATTGTCTTTGGAGCACCACTTGGAGGGTATGCAAAGTGACATGTTTCGAAGTCATTGTTATAATAATGTTATTCAGATAATCATATTAATTGCAATACATTTTCTAGTACAATTGAATGAGTGCCAAGTTGGGCCGTGCTATCTAGGGTAGGTGGTCGGAGTTTTAACGGTAGGGTTGTCTGTTAGTCGAGTTGTCTGTGACGTGTGCTTGGCTGGTCAATTCAATTCAAGTAAGTACGTTGACAAATATCTTATTCTATGAAAAAAAATAAGTTAACCCAATGGCAGCTAAACGTCAAGTAAATTACATCAAGCCTGCTGAGCCAAATTTCTTAGCCAAATTTAAGAAGGATGTTGGCTACAAAGAAGGACCAACTGTCGATACAAAGGTGAGAACGCCTTTACTTTGGACTTTGCCAAGGGGAGGTCGAGGCACGCGCACGGCAGCGGGGCGGGCTGGCCATGCCAGCCCAAGCCTTGGGAACCCCGATAGTAATGCAGGCTGGTTCTCCGGCGCGGCATGCACAGCGCAGGCAGCTAGCTCATTTTTCCTACGTGTTGTGTGTCCGGACAGGTCATTTCCCCGGGGGTGGGCAGTGTCTCATTGATTCCTGATGGCATCCGCGTCCATAACACTTAAAGAAATGGGCACTTATACATAGGTCTATACAAGCAAATGGGCACTTATACATGTACAAGCTTTATTTCTTATCTGAAGAATGGGAAGCTTTTGATTTCGGATGAAGGGAGGATCGACATGATCGAGGAGTCTTTTTGGATGCGAAGTGCAAAGGATAAAATATGTTAATTAAGATTAGAACAAGGGGGTAGTTTCATCAAACCGTCATAACGACAAGATCAGCGACATTTCGACGCTGTCGCTCAACTTGCTGCTAAGCGTTTCACAAAGCCGTCTTTGCGAAGACCAGCGACAACTTCGCTGACAAGTGACTTGTCGGTAGACTACTCCATACCTGTCATAACTCTTTAGAACACCATCACAAGCCAGCTTTTAGTTCGTCTCTGAGCTGTGAAAAAATGAAGACTGCAAATTGAGAGAAAAATTACTTTCTGGTGGTCATTTCATCAAATCAACTCCATGACAGTCATAACTCGTCAGTCAGCGATCTACGGAGATGTCACAGACCTGACAAACTGTTTCACAAAGGCATGATAAATGACAACTCAGTGATATCGATAATAATCAGCTAAAAATCATAGTTTCTATAAAGGAAAGTGCTTGGAAATCAGAAAGTAATTTTTTCTATAATTTTACATTTTCATTTTTTCGCAGCCCATAGACTAACTAAAAGTTGGCTTGTGATGGCATTCTAAAAAGTTATGACAGGTTTGGAGTACCTAGCCAGGATGGCTACCTGGAGTGTAAAAGAAAAAAAAAGGGCTGTTTGCCTTATACACTCCCAGGAAGCCAGGATTTTTTATCCGCCATTCTAATTTAGTGGTGGTAGCAGGAAAAATGCCCTGGAAAAACCCTTTCCCATTGACCCCTGCGACCAACAGGTTCTTCACCATAGCATCTCCTCCTAGGGAAACTTTTGGAATGCTTGTATTTTGTGTATTTCAAGAATTCAGAGAAAAAAAGGCAAAATATTGGATAAGAAATTTTCGAGAACTCACCAGTGTTTGTGTATCCATGGCTCCTCTTGTAATTGCAGATTCAAAATAGCGGCTGCATGCGATGGTGTGCGCTGTCGGCGATACAACAGAATCGAAACTATACGATGTGGTGCAGTGGTGGAGATGTCTAACGAAATTTCCATTAATGCTAAACGTTGAGGTCTCAACTGGTTTAGTGCCATCTACGTTGACTTTTCTTTACCCCCCCCCCCCCCGGGAGGGGTCACTTTTGAAATTTTCATGCAAACTCTCTTTAATATTTCACAAGATATGTTAACAATATTATCAATTGCAGATAGTAACCGCTTTTAGTGTTGCTTGGTGCTTATTTTGCATAAAACTAGATGGCGAAATTGACAGGTTAATAATTTTTGTTATGTATCCGGACACACAACCCCCATCAAACCTCTGAGCGTGATGTTGGGACCCAATACTTGTGGAAATATATAATTAATAGTGACTATCCATGGGCTGATGGGGAAACAGAATATCAATCTTTTCTTGGCATGATTGGGGCCAAACTTGAGTGAAAATTAAAAGTTCATGATTAATTGAGAGTGAACTGAATCTGGTTTGTCAGAGTCCATGTCATGACAATCTCTTTTTGCATTTTAGAGGATATCATTTCTTTATTGAAGTTTAAATCCTTCTTGGCTGCCACAATTTGTTTTTACAATTGACATAAAATTTTTACCTAAGATCTGGAATGCTTTGTTTCATTAATATATTAGGCATAAAACATCTTATAGACCCCTACTAGGGCTTGCCCTTAACTTTTTTTAAAGGTGGCCAGCAGGGCCACTTGAGCATGAGATCCAGGTGGCCCAGATGCTGCATTTCATTTTTATTTGTATCTGACACTATATTTTTTCAGTGGCCAGCCGGGCCACCGATCCGACAGTTTCAGTTGGCTGTTAAAGTCAAGCCCTGCCTACTATAGATCTGTTATTTGTAAACTTCACCATGTTCACAATGGCTAGAGTAGAGGAAAGTGTTTCTGTTTCTGAAAAATATAAATTGAAAAGTTAGATCTCATTTGTCCAAATACTTTGTTGAACACTCAAATTATTTGGTGGGATTAGCTGCTCACAGCAATGAAGGGTTAAGGTTTTTTTTCATTCCACTTGTATTACAGAAAGCTGCTCCATCTCTGGAGGATTTACCAGACAGACCAGAAGAGGATGATGAGAAGCCAATAGTTGTGGTTCTAGGCAAGGGAGACCTGACACAGGATGAAGCTGAAGAAGAAGAAAGACTGATAAAAGAAAGCCAAAAGAAGGAGGAAGAAGAGGAAGATGGTAGGTGATTCTGATTTTATTCCCAGCGGATGATTAAATGACAATTTTTGAATGGAAGATAACTAAAAGTACTTAACATTTAAAAGAACTGTACACTTCTTTTTAAATGTTTTCTGTTAATTTTTCTGTGTTATTTGTTTTTTCATTTTGAGATTCTGATAGTTGAACCATTCTCATGTTGTCTACATAATATTCAAGTACATGTATTAGGCCTACTCACAATTACAGATTCATCCTAAAAGTGTTCAAAAAAATCCTTCAAAAAAGACCATCGATGAAACCTTGAAAAATAAGAAAAGACTGCGATCACTGAGTGAGTCCAGCGGTGACTTACCGCTTAGTTTGCTTTTGGAAATGCGGATACTGGTGGGTGTATGTTGAATTGAGTGTTAAAATTTACCGATCATTGTTTTGTCGCCATTTGTGGACATCGGCTAAAAATTTGCCCCTAAATGTCGACAAAGAAATTTGTACTCAACAACAGCACTAGTAACTTTATATTTTAATATATTTTATTTTATTTTAATCAATTTTTGTCATCAAATAATTTCTTTTGTATTTCTGTGATCTTTTTACATTCAGCACCTGCAGATGGGAGGATTGTCTTCAGGAAACCAACCAAAAGAAGTCAGGATGATACATCAGAATTGAAGGCATCTTCCTCAAAGAAGAAGAAAGATGACAAGAAAAAGAAGGACAAAAGCAGCTCTGGAAAGAAAGTCAAGAATTCAAGTCTGTTGTCATTTGGAGAAGATGAAGAAGAAGAGGACACTTGATAGACATGAATAAATATTGTGATATTTATAGTTATAGTTTATTTGATAGTTATAGACTGATCCTGATCTGGCAGCATATTTATCTTGGCACGGTACCCTTTATGCAAGTGCCTACATGTATGTCTGTGACCTCCATTTGCTTTCAGGATCGCAAAAGGGGAGACTCTACCAACATCAACCATAATCCCACCTCCAAGGTATGATCAATATCAATTCTGACTCTCTCTTGAGGAAGATAAGATCTGTTAAGCCGTGTCTTTGATTGTAAGACCAATGCCTTTTTCTCATTACCACATTGCCTACTGGCCTGGAACCCAGTGTGGGATTAGGAGAATTCAGTAGTCAACATTAATTCTTTGAGGTAAGCCTCAAGATGGATTCAGACTTCTCAAAAGTGTATGTGGAATAACAGGTATCTCCACTCTCCAGGTTGGCATGGTTGTGTACATTTTGACATGGTATTTTTAGCTATAGCCATTTGGAAGTCAAATAATGTGATAATTACATTTTCAGAAAGTAAAAGGCTACAATTTTTAAATCATTTCCAGTTGTATACTTCTGTACAGAAATACATTATTTAAATTGAATCATATTATTGAAATAACAATATTGCATGTACATATGTTTACAAAGTTCTTTTACTGTATGGCCCTCTGTGATGCATAATCCATAGTTGGTGAGACATTGAGTGGTGTAAGTATTACAGAAATAATGACAATGATGATGATAATAATAATGATCAGTATTAAACTAAGGTTTTCCCTTACTGACAAACACACTTGTTTTTACATGCTTGTGTGGCTTTCAAAAACCGAGCTACCTTATACCTACATGTATGATCAGACTCGATTGAAGAGGGGGAGGGTTCAGTTACCCGTCTTGCTCCCACCCTCTCCTCTCATAGCAAGAACTTTGGACAAGATGAGAATGGATACTCCAGGGGCCGTATTCTGAAAACAATGTTATCTTTTACGTTAGTGAAACGATGTTAATTGTCATAACAAATCAAAATCAGGACAAGTCATTGGTTAATGATTGCGCAAAGATGGCTGGCTCGAGTAGAGTTAACAGAGACATCTGCGCAAGCACGAATGATAAGTGTTTATTTTGCTCAATTTGAGTTTGTTATGACAATTAACAGAAAAGTTAACATAGTGTTCAGAAAATGGCCCCAGGCTTTGGTGAACTCCTTTTATGTTGATGGGGGCTGGGGGAGAGGGTGAGTTTTGTTGCACCAGTGTGGTAGAAGATGATTTTATTCTGCATTCATGGGTATTGTCCAAAAAAATTTACATAGGAAAACTCCAATTTTTCGTACTCAAATTATGATTTTTCGCAATTCTTCTGGTAGAAAAGATATTTTTTTTGAGAGCACATATAATAATATATTACCCATTATGTATGATGATAAAGATAATCTGTTCTATCCTTCAAATGGAAATGGAGTTGTTATTTGTATACCAAATGTTAGAGTTTACCACTTATTGACCTTGGATCATTGAAGTTATAGTGGACTCAGAAGAAACAAAGTTAACATCGCTTGTTGTATAGAGGTTGGGAGTTTTATTGTGGAACTCCTTACCTAATTATTCAATTCTTTGGGCGATGTTCACTTGCAACAACAGACAAATTTGGGAAGTTTTCATCCCAACAAATTCCAACATGCTATCTTGTCAGAAAATCATAGCTGCCAAGAATCTTTAGAAATTCATGGTGTCCTTGAAGACTAATCTAAGGTGTTTTTAAATTCACTGAAAAGAAAATCCTGTTTCAACAAAATATCCTTCCCGCCCAAAAAGGGGAAATTAAAAATTTGCAAATAACCTTTTTCAACCACATACTACGACATTTAGTTAACCTTGAAATTATATCCCTCTGCCGGATATATACAACTGCAATTTTGTTGATAGGCCTTCACAGTTCAGATTCTGCAGTTTTAAACTTAACATTACGAATTCGCCCATCGGCCCCTGGATATACAGGTACAATCCTTCCTAGAGTTCACTTTCCTCGATTGGCATCGTGGTCTGAAACTACAGCGACACTTCCACGTGTACATTGCATTTCTCAGTGTTTCATTTTCTGCGTAGCACTAGTAATGGAAAAACCTCCCTATTCCAGCTCTCCCAAAATGCATTAACTATCTGTTGCACAAACTCTACGTGATGTCTTGGGTTTCACGTTTCACGGAACGATCCTTGTGGTACAGTGCTTGATGATCTCCAGAGCAGCATGTCGTTTGGGCACAGGTATGTACCATCATCTGGGTCGTTCGGGACCCTGCCATTCGGTCGTTGGTTTACTAAATTCGCAACCTCTTTTTTAAGAGTAGAGCTCAAATGGAGTCGACGTCTTTCTTCAGTCCGACTTTACAGCTCTTGACAAGCGATTCAGCACAGCCTTTCTGATGAGTGAGGTGCCGAAGGTGTTATAAACTTCCACTCTGTCCCCTTTTGAGTGCAGAAATCCCACGGCTCATTTTCATTCCAGCCACCGACCATCTCGCGTAGTTCTCGCTCTGCTCTGATGAACTGCGTGCTGTTGTCGCTAAGCAACCTAGCTGGTTGTCCTTGTATGGAGAAAAAAAAAATCCACTGTTGTACAGTCAACAGCCTAATCAAGATGCACAGCTCTTGTATTCAGGCAGGTAAGTAGAACCCTGTCGTGTTTGGCTGTCTTTTTCTTGCCTGCTTTCATTAGTATTGGTCCGAAATAGTCGACCGATGTGAAATGAAATGGCGGTGTGAATGGGGCAACTCTCTCCTCTGGTAGATTCGCCATCATCTGTGTTTCAGGCCTCTGGTCTTTCATTCTGCATATCGCACATCTGATTTTGATTGTCTTGGCCAGTTTAGCACCCTGCAGAATCATAAACTTCCTCCTGGTTTTGGCACTTGTTGTGGCAACACCGTAATGACCTAACTCATGCATATATTGCGTGATCAGGAATGATACGTGATGGCTTGATGGAAGTAGAGATGGATGTTTGGATTCATTTGATGTCATCAGGTTTTCTGCTCTACCTCCTACTCTTATCACTCCTTCGTCATCTAGAAAGGGAGTGAGCACCTTGAACTCTCCTTGTTCATATCTGGGTAGTAGACAGTTATGCTCGTTTGACCCAGTACTTGTCAGCTTCACTCAATTTTGATGGTGTAAGAGTGACTCCGTCATCTAATACAGCTCTCTTCTGAACTGTTCAGAACTTTTCAGAACTCTTCAGAAGACGTATGCTGTTATTCGTAAGAGTTGCTTCCAGCTGGACACTCTCTTGCAGTCAATAACGTTTGAGCTGGTTACATGCATGACTGCTTTAACCTACGTCTCTCTTCATCTCCAGCCGGTTGATCCAGCTTTGCTTCAACTACTGGCCACTGTTCTTCAGGCAAGCATAAGAATTCTGGTCCTTTCTTCCATCTGTCATGCAGCTGATTGACAGATATACCTCTTGATATGTCGTCGGCTGAAATCAGTGTACCTGGAACATGCCTCCATTGACTTGGGTCAGAACTGCTTTGAACAACTCCAAATCTTGCTGATACAAATGGCTTGAAAACCCATGCCTTGCTTCTTATCCATGATAAGACAATCATACTTTCTGTGAAGAATATTGTCTTTTCCAGTCATTCTCGGCTCTTTCACCTCTGATGTATTCAGTCTGATAGCCATAACTGCTGCCTGTAATTCAATCCTCTTCAGTAGTGCAACTCTAGACTTGGCTGTCACTAACCTGGTCTCAAACTCTCCGTTCTGCAGTTGCCATCTCATGTACATGCATTCACCAAATGCGTTTTCTGACGCGTCTGAGAATATGCATAATGTCGGTCTCTCTTGAGCCGTAGGTGGCATCAAACATCTTTCGAGCTCCACATTTCTGAGACCTTCCATCTCCATAAACAGAGACAACTATCTGTTTTCTTCACTTGATAGAAGCTCCTCATCCCAGTCGACTCCCATTTGCCACAGTCTCTACATGCCTATTTGGCGCTGAAGAGAAATGTAGATGCAAAGCCAAGAGGGTGAAAAATCGTAGCAATTCTATTGCTATTCTTTGTCAGTCTGATCTGCGTTCCGTCTGCAGCAGTACCCTGTGCTTTCACCTTGTACGTGAATACATATTTGTGCTGTTCCCAAGCAACACCTAGAACCTTTTCCTCAGTTACGGACTCTAGTAATTCATTTCCATCCTGTTCTTGATGGTCTCTATCTTTCAGCTTTTCATAGATGACCAGCCTTTCACTCTGAAGCCACCTTCAGCCAACACGTCATCTATCTCTCTGCTTAGTTGAACTACTTGTTCTTTACTGGTACAATATATGAGGACTCGATGGTACATCTTAGATATGTCACACAAACACCAACTGCATTCTCCCGGAACTGGAGCAGCAGTACAGCAAACAGACTATTGAACACATCTGGACCTTTCAGCCAGTAGTCATTGAGGTTGTGACCTTGGTTATTAACTGAAGAATTGAAGACAATTCTAACTGGTGTACTTTTCTGTTTAGATTGGGCCCTTGTATGATGTCATCTTTTTCTGTGACAGCTTTCTCACAAGGCCCATTTTCACCATTTCTACCATCTGTTTCTTGTGGGCTTCGGCATGGCTTACTTCTCTCACCAGTCTCTCAGAAGTCAGTCAGGTTTACCGGGCTTGCCAACTGTACATGTAGAACTGCTCCATGCTGGATTTCCTCTGATGTTGTGCCTCCAAAGACCACCTAAGGGAGACTTCCTTGCAGTGTATTTGCTTCCTTCTCTTGTCTCTCCATGAAATTTCAGATGGTCTATTCCAATGTGCAGATCAATAGCCCCACTATTCCTATGTAGATCTGCTTCTTTCAGATTCAGTTGAGCAGCAATGTATTTCATCTGTATCTCAGCAATGCTATCATTAATCCTGGGAAGCCCATCTGCAGTGATCATGTGAACAGGAGCGTTCCTATCAAGGGCTCTTATGGGCACTTTGCAGCTATGAGTCTGTAACTCTTCCTCTAAATTCCCCACCTTGATAATGTTGATGATGGTTTTCCTTCCTTTCAGTCTCAGATCATCTGCTACAGATCGTTTAATAATACTGATATGTGCCCCAGAATCTAACAGCAGATTGCCTTTTTTTTCTGTACTAGCATCCAAGATCTGAGCTGTGATAACAAGCAGGATCGCTCTCATTTTGCTCGCACAAGCTACTCCACTATACCTTTCAGAAGTGGGTGATGATAGTACTTGCACTGATCTCCGTTGACTGAATCAGTGCATCTTTTCCTCCTATTACAGTTTGAAGACCAATGATCTCGTCCTGCTTTTTGTAAGCAACCAAAGCATGCCTGGCTGTCTCTCACTTTCTCCAGACGTTCAGGTTGGGGCATGCTGATCAATTTCTTGAACCGATCAATCCAATGGGTGGAAGATTCACAGATCCAGCATTTGAAGAATGGCAAACAGATGATTTCCTTTCATCTTTCCGACCAATATGATATCTTGTCGTCAGAAAATCATAGTTGCCCAAAATCTTGGGAAGTTCAGCGTGTCCTTGAAGACAAATCTGAAGTGTTTTTAAATTCACTGAAAAGAAAATCCTGTTTCAACGAAACAGACATGAAAACCACAATGATAATATTGGCAGTGGAAGATTCCTCACATTCTTGCTGATATCAACTTTCAAAGAATCATTAAATTGATTTTCTCATACTAAAATGTTTTTCAGATTTTTGTACTTTACCTCTAGCTATACATGTAACTCTCTATGAAGGTTTAGACCCCTTCCAAATGCATTATTTTTTGTTGTCCATATCCTCCCTCAACCACGACAAAAATCTCTATTTTATGGAAATGTGATGAAAATATTCAAATGTCCCCTACGTTATTGGGATTTATGTACATGTGTATATTTTGTAAATGTATTATATAATTATACTTGAAAGTGGATTTGATAGTGATTGTGAAGAGCACCCTCTTGTGACCAGAACAGGCATTTCTGGAATTAGCATTTCAAAGAGAGAGAGAGAGAGAGAGGAGGGGGATATGAGAGGGCAGGGTGGGGGACATTTTAGAATAGCGAACTTATGTGATACATGATTTAAAGAAATCAGTAATAAAATGGAATGAGATAACTTAATCTGATGAAAAATTTCTAATGTTAGCTGATAAAGTCATGAAAGATGAAGAGAGCTGGAAAGAGAATGTTCCAAGCAGGAGGTTAGGATGGGTGGAATTTAAAAAGTGCTATTCAGATCAGTTGAATTATACATAACACCGCTACTACAGTACTTGAAATTACAGACAATGCACATTATCTCTTAAGTATTTGTTTATGAGACATCGCTAGATATTTTGAATGAGGGTAGGTGTGAAACCCAAATTTGCTGACTAATTTTATATTGTGACACCCAAATTGAATTTGCCGACAAAAATGCTGCACCCTAATCTCTCCCCCTCAAATATTATTAAAAGAAAACCGCAGATGAGATCTTGATCATCCGGGGGGGGGGGGGGCAGTTGCCTTTTGCCCGAATATCAACTTTTCAATTTCTAAATTTTTGCAAATTCTAAAAAACTTTTAGTGATGAAAATGTACAGAAGTTGCATAATTATCGGGGAACGTCGCTGCCCAATATGTGGATATTCTGGCACCGCGCTGCCCGAATATCGGAACTTTGGAAATCTTCAAGGGGTGGAGGTGCAGCCCACTGCATGCCGAAGGGAGACGCCTTTTGCCCGAATATCAACTTTCCAGCGATTGAGCGAAGCGAGCGAACAAAAAAATTGGCCAGTTTTCATTCCTCCTTTTCTTTCCTTCCTTTTTCCTTTCCATTCTTCCTTTCTTTTTTTGTTTTCCTTTCCTTTCCCTTTTCTTTTTTTTTTTCTTCTCCTTTCTTTTTTTTTTCTTCTCCTTTCTCTTTTTTTCCTTTTCTCTTTCTTTTTTTCCGCTCCCTTTTTTCTCCCTCCTTTTTGCCAACAGAGGTGACGCATTTGCCGACAGCAATTTTGAGTTGAGGGGGGGGGGGGGGGGGTGTGACACCCTCTCTATCGACGCCACTGATGAACCATGCAAAGTTGCAACATCAAAAATTAGAAACTTATATTAGTGTACATGTACGGGTGTATTTTTTAATGAACCTACTGGAATATATGCAAAAAGAATTTCTTTAAATCCATATTTCTTGTTTACGCAAATAAGAACTAATTGCATGAAAATCTAATTTTCCTGAAAATCTAAATTGCATTTTGCTTGACATTTTCAGAGATCGAATTCCTCGGGCTTTAACATGTACTTGCACTTGCCTATATAAGAGAAAAACACTGTCTTTTGAAAGCATCGTGCTTTCTCCTTATACCATAATATCGCCGCCAGTGCCACCTGATTTTTATGAGGTTCGGGGGCCCTATAATAAAGTTACAATCGATTGGCAGTCCTTATGTTACGAGGCCCCGTTGACTCAAATCACCGAATTTGATTACATTGTCATTAAAAGAACCCACCTGACGATAATATGATATGGATATTGTGTATGGTCTGTGTGAACTACCACTGCATATTGAATATGATATTATGATGAAAATAATAGTGGATTTATAAAGCGTTTTAGCTCAAGATACAAAGCGCTGAATACAATTATTAGCTCGGCTTTGTCCTATAAATTTGTCAAACTCTCATAGTGTAGTACCCCTTTCTTCTTCCAGTGTTTCTGTTTATACTTCCCCCCCCCCCCCCCCCGCACTCTCCTTATGCTTTCTATAGGTTCATGAAATGCTGGAACTGTAGGACAGGCTTGTAAGCCTTGTTACGCTTAAAATATGGGTTCGTTGATGAGCATCCTTGGAAATACTATAAAAGGGGTTGTTTACAACATTTCCTTGTTTTCGCGTCATACAGTTACGTTACATTTACAGGAAAAACGCTAGGAGATACGAATTGTTAAAGGGAAAGTCCACACTGATTACAAGTTTGTTTTAAAAGAAGCAGAAAATTTAAAGAAACAGATCACTGAAGGTTTGAGCAAAATTCGATAAGAATTAAAGGGAAAGTCCATCCTGATCCTAAGTTGGTTCAAAAGAAGCAAGAAAATTAAAGTAACATATAAGTGAAGGTTAGAGCAAAATCCAATAAGAAATAGGAAACTTATGAATTTTTTAAAGTTGTAATCAATCACACAAATTGGCAACTCCGTGATGTATCTTGCGAGCTCTTCTCCCATTTGCTCAGGCCAGAAAACTTTATGAATTTTAATTTCTTAGTTTCTGATGAAGGAATAGATTTGTTTCATACAGGTTTTGTGTTAAAACATATGAACAATAATTATATGTAAGGTGCATGTATGTTTGAATATTTTCCTTCGAGAAAATTTTCTGTTCTACAAAAAGGAAATTAATGATTTTAGGGGTCGAGGGCAAATAGGAGAGGAGCTCGCAAGATACGTCACAGATTTCCCAATTTGTGTTTGATTGATTACAAACTTTAAAAATTAATAATTTTCTTATTTATTTATTTATTTATTTTATTTTTTGTCGTATTTTGCTCAAACCTTCACAGATCTGTTTCTTTAACTTTTCTGCTTCTTTTAAAACCAACTTGTAATCAGGGTGGGCTTTTCCTTTAAGTGATTTTGTTTATAAGCTGTAAACTTATAGCAATTGAATGTTGGAAATCTTGGGGGGAAAGATCATTTGCCCATGCGTGTCCTAAATTATGGAATAGCCTTCCTGAAGACATCAAAAAGTGCATAACATCTGATTCTTTTAAAAATCATGTAAAACATTTCTGTTTAATTCTTAATTCTTAATTTCTACATGCGCCTTGAGCACTCCACAGAGTGGATTTTGGCGCTATATAAGTTACATTTATTATTATTAGTAGTAGTAGTAGTAGTAGTAGTTATCAGCTCATTCAGCTGCAATCTGTTAATGAATTCACATAATAATCCATGCGGTGTACAAGACGATGCACTCATGATCAACTATATATGTTTTTCGTGCAGATTGCAGCAAAATATTAACACCTGAGCTTCATATTTGGCCTTTTCACACAAAGATGGGAGACTGGATATGATTTAGCCAGCCAAGGCAACGGGAACTGACTTCTTCTCGTTTTTATTCTCGACCAAGTACTACATGGGCGTCTAGAAGGAAAAAATGATAATGAAGCGCTCGGGGGTTGCTGGGACACGAGTGTTATAATTAGATCGGGCTCCTGCTGGGTCGTGACCACGACGCGTCGACACCTTCTACATTCGTCAGCCAGTCGGCAAGTGATTGATCACTCCTTGTGCATACAATTATGGTTATGGCAGTATGCATACAGGCGGGTCAACCTGGCTATAGCCGGACGGGTGCGGGGGGTGCGGACAGGATGGGTCAGGTGGACCGCCCCTAATTTTTTGTTTCGGTAACAGCAGAGGGTGCATTAGAGATACAGTGGATGCATGGATATTATGTCCATATAATTACTGTCCGTACAATTTTTTCTTAGTTTATTTTTACATGAACAGCACCCCCCCCCCCCCCACCCCCGGAAAATGGCCGAAAATTTTGAAAAGACATTGCATTATTCATTCATTTCCATGAGAAGAAAATGAAATAATTATAAATATTTGCACCCCTAGAAAAAATCAAAAACAACTTATGTATGAGGGAGCGAGAGAGAGAGAGAGAGAGAGAGAGAGAGAAAGACTACGGGGAGTGGGGGGGGGGGGGGGGCGGCGGCAATCTAGCTCCAGAGCATAATCCTCTCTACAATTCTCCACATATTGCCCCATACACCGCTTCTTTGTCCTTGCAGTCTTTTTCTCTCTCCATCTCTTTTTATGCCTCCGCCCACCGAAGGTCGTGCCGGAGGCATTATGTTTTGGCTTGTACCGAAAGGGTGGGTAGCATCACGTCGCGTCGCGTTGACTTGAACGCTACCATTCGTCCAAATGGTGAATTATTACTTTCTTTTTTTTTTTTTTCTTGAAGTTTTTATTCTGTCTTATATGTGTGTGGGTGTGGGTGTGTGTGTGTATATGTGTATGTGTTCACGTGCACGTCCTGTATGTGTTTTTTACAGTTTAGAGTGAACTGAAATTCCTTTTTATGTTCAATTAAAAATATAATTCAAGTGACATAGCATCTCGCAAACAATGTTTCCATTTACCCAGAGGGGCACATGAGATTTTAAAAAAGAAGAAATGTACGGTATGAATAAAATCAATAAATTATAAGAAATAGTATGACAAAGAGATACTTTTTACAGGAATTCCGGAGAGGGGGGGGGGGCTTTAAACTCCTTTTCTTCTAGTATCATTTTAAGTATTAATTTATTATCATTTTATTATTATTGTTATTATAGGTTTTCCCGGCCAATTTCATTGTTTTGTCATTCAGTTTCACATTAGAAGCATTCATTTTCGTCAAATACACTCATGCATCGAAATATCGTCATTCAAATTCGTATGTATGCGGCAGTGCAACCAGTTCTTCCCTCCCAACACTTGTGTTTTCATCATCTACGACAACGCCCACCCACATGTGAGAGCACGACTACCAGAACATGCCGAAGGAACACACGCCACCCCACCCCACACACGTCCTACTCACCATTTCTCAATCCTACCGAGATGGCACACAGTGCGTTCAAAGCAGCTGTCAAATAAGACCTCGCACGACCACGATGGCAGCGGAGGTTTGGCGACCGTGAAGCAGCACGCCGGGCCGAGATGAATATGCAACAGTGGTGGCCGGGTGCAACCTCATCCAGCAAGTTGGACAAAGCAACATCGATGCCATCACCCAAGAGAAATGTGACCAGTGGTACCGTCATACCAGACCTACATGGCGAGGTGCTTGGCACGCCAACCCATAGATGGCTGAATATCAACTTCAGAACTATGTGGACATGGTGGATCACACATGATAATGAATATAAAGATGTGAAATGAAGATTTAAAAGAAAAAAATTATGATGATCATGATGAAAATAAAAATGTAAAATGAAGATGACAAATCAATATGATGATGAAAATAAAGATGTAAAATGAAGATCACAAGAACAATATGATGATCATGATGAAAAAGAAGGGTTTAAATTGAAGATCACATAAAATGTTGAGCAAAAGAAAGATGTTCAGATTAAAAAAAAAAAATGATCATGATCATGATGAAATTAAAGAAAAAGTGAAAGTGACATTCAATGATTAAATTGACAAAATCATTCTTGCATATATGTATGTGTACTACGAAATTGAATGCTCAATTTTGGAAATCGATAGCTCGAAAACGAAATTGAAAGTGGTTTATAAGTGCTTACCCCGCCCATCGCACTAATCTGAATGCACAAATGTGGAAATTCATGCCCAAACACGAAATTGAATGCTTATATCAGAATTTGAACTTTGTAACCATTAATACGAGTGCCTAAAAGCGAATTTGAAAACACTAAACATGAAATCGATTGACAAAAGTCACTCCACCGCTTCTAACACACGAATTTGAATGCACATGGAAGGAAAATGGATGATAATTTTACGAAATTGGGCTGGAAGACCTATATTATTATTATTATTATTATTATTATTATTATTATTGTTATTATTATTATCATACACACTTTTTCGGCAAAACGAGGGGGGGGGGGCTTTGGACGAAAGGTGGAGATCCAGTAAAGGCGACGCGACGCTACCACGCACACTTCCAGTACAAGCCTTATGTTTGCGGGTTGTCCGTCCGTCCGTCCATTCCGCTTTCTCGTTCTCGCGATAACTCAAGAACCACACGAAGTATGAACTTCAAACTTGGTGCTAATATGTATCACCATAAGAAGACAATCTAATTAGATTTGGGGGAACGTAGGTCGAAGGTCAAAGGTCACAGGTCAATTTCTTAAATTTCAGGTGTTATCCTCGTTCTCGTTATAACTCAAGAACCATCTGAGCTATGAACTTCAAACTTGGTGCTAGTATGTATCAAAATAGGAAGACGATCTGATTAGATTTTGGGGTACGTAGGTGAAAGGTGAAAGGTCACAGAGGTTAATTTCTGAAATTTCAGGTGTTATCCTCGTTCTCGTTATAACTCAAGAACCATCTGAGCTATGAACTTCAAACTTGGTGCTAGTATGTATCAAAATAGGAAGACGATCTGATTAGATTTTGGGGTACGTAGGTGAAAGGTCAAAGGTCACAGAGGTTAATTTCTGAAATTGCAGGTGTAAGCCTCGTTAACGCGACATCTCATGAACCATTTGAGATATGAACTTCAAACTTGGTGCTAGTATGTATCTGACTAGATTTTGTAGTACATAGGTCAAAGGTCATGGAGGTCATTTACCATGACATTTCAGGTTTTTGCCTTGTTAACACTCTTGAGCTCAATTTGAGCCATTAACTTCAAACTTGGAACTAGTATGCATCACCATAGTGAGTGAGACAGACTGATTATATTTTTGTTCACGTCTAGGTCAAAGGTGACATGTCATAGAGGTCATAATATGTGAAGATTAATGTTTTTTAGCTCTGTTATCACCATATATCTCGACTATTTTGTAGTTATGACTAGGAGGAGATAATGATGATGATAATAATATTGAATATTTATATAGCGCTTATATCCACCATGAATGGTGCTCAAGGCGCTCCAATATTACCCCGGCTCTAGCTAGGCTACCGATTTCGGCGCTCACAGCATACAAGGAATTCATTTCTACCGGTACCCATTTAACACCTGGGTGGAGAGTGGCAAATGTAGATTAATGTCTTGCCAAAGGACAGTAGTGATCAGACTTTTGGATTATAAGGTGTAAGGTCAAATGTCAAAGAGGTCAGTTAACATGTAATTGTAGGCTTTTCATTCTGGTTATCACAATATTTCAAGAACAGTTTGAGCCATTAACTGATTTAGGCGGAGGCATATAGGAGACAGTCGCATTCATCTTGTTCTTTCTTTCATCTCTCTCAATCGTCATTCCTTCTCGTTCCTTCTTTCTTTCTTTCTCTTGCTCTCTGTCCTTTTCTCTCTTTCCTCTCTCTCCTTCTCTTTCTCTCTCTCTCTCTCTTTTATAAAGGGTGAATACGCTCTCGCTCCCCCCCCTCCACCCGTTTTTGGTGTCGTTTGTTCCCCCCCCCCTTTTTTCCCCCTTTTAGTGATAACGCATTTGAAATATTTAAGAACTATTTTTTTTTCACCTGTCAGAGATTTCTTCTTCTGATAATGTTTATGAGAATCATGAGAACCGCCAATTTGTTGTTGTTATCCGTCCTTAATGTATGTTGTCACCACAATTCTTACGGCCGGACTGAATGTGAGAAACCTGTGTGGGTGTGGAACTGATTGATTGTGATGTGAACAGAGCTTTTAATTCTTTTCAAAGAAAAATAAGATCACGTAATCCACTGATAGATCATATTCGGAAAATTGATCTTCATATAAGACTGAATTCGACTTTTAAAAGATTGCAAATTAATCACAATCTTTCATATTCATGGAAACTGCATGAGAAATAAAAGAAACATAGGCCTACATATATGTGGAAACGCAAGATTTATCACCTTTCTTCTCGATCCATGTTTTTTTTAAAATAGATTCCCATTTGGAAAATGGCGTTGAAAAGAGACATACTGAAGCTTTTCGTCTTGCACTCATCAGAGTATACCACATTTACCACCTTACCTATGCGAAATGAATCACTACATTAATGCCAAGGGAGATATCGATGAATTGTCAATAATAATATTTCCAGTTTACTGCATGTCATGGAAGGATTAGCTTTTATCATATTTCAAGTTTCTGCGTTTTTGGAAGAATGAGCTCTCAAGTCTACATCAATTTTGATAAATTTCTGGTAAAGGAATAACGTGCGTGTAGGCGAACTCGTATTCATGATAATGAAACTCTGGAAATCTCTCTCCATGTTTATGTCGTTCCTCACTTTGATGTAGGCAATGAGGGAGGGGGAAAATATTTCAAGAGGGAAAAGCAATTTAAAGCAAATGTCGTGGTTGGATGTTTACGTATAGAGGTGATATTGAGTGTTGGGGGGGTTTGGTATCTGTATCACTTGCCAAGAACTCGTACAGCATTAACCCAGAATACTTTTTCATTTACTGCTCCTAAATTTTGGAATTCACCCCCTTTAAATATACGAGACAGTATAAGTTTAAGTACTCTCAAACGTAAATTCAAAATCACTAATGAAACCTTAAAGATCTTGTCCCTTTCCCACCCTCCCGTCCTAGCCCCCACCTGTCACTGTGTCCTTCTTGTTCCGTCTTTTGTAAAGTTTACTCCTTTAAATCGTTACTATTTTCCTATTACTATTTCCAGCTTTTTGTGTTTACAATATTTTTCAATGCTTTCTCTTCGATAGAAAGTGTGTTATGTCTATAATTTGTTTGCTTTCCATGGCCATGTATCTCTCTTCTTATTTTTCCCCTTTTATTGGGCATTTTATGCATGATTGCCCAGTCTAGTTCTTTTTATGTACTGTATTCATGCTTTATCTTTTTGCCAGGGACCAGCGCTTCTATAAGCTCTGCTTCCAAGCTGATCTCTGTTTTCATTCTCATTTTCATAAAATTAATCTTACGTAGTCTTCATTGATGTTACTTTCTTTTATTTCTCTCACAACTCAAACTTGAATGCACTTTGTTTTGCTTGTAATGATCGAAAAATGTTTATGCACTAAGTTGTGTTGTCAATTATTTTCAATATTGTCAATTTCATAATACTTATTGTTATATACTTTGAAAAATGAAAATGTAATGAAATAAAATCTAAATCTGAAATCTGAAAATCTGAAATCTAGGATGGATCCAGCCATTAGGGGGCACATGTGTCATTGGAAGGGACTGGAAATATTATAGGTAGAAGAATTGTGAGAGATCAAGTTCATCCATAATGAGTGAAGAGAGTGTGGGTACGGGGAATGTATCATCTTCTTTTCACGTCACACCTCCCTCCCCCCCCCCCCCCCCCTCCCCCCCCCCCCCCCCCCCCCCCCCCCTCTTTTTAAAAATCATCTTTGCCCCCTGTATTGAGCTATATACGCCTCGATCTGCCCGGATGCAGCGTTCATGCAGTGGGTGTTTATGATTTTATACGAGATGTGGGTGTATCATGAGAGAGAGAGTTAGAGAGGGGGGGGGGGGGTGGAGAGGAGGGGGCGAATGTGGGCGGTATCATGAAGAAGAGGGAGAATGTGATGTTAGATTATATGCACCAAACCAATAGGGAAACTAGACATTATTATTTTGAAAATCCCCGAAGTACAATTATACTGAGCGTGACATGCTTCCTTGCACGGCAGCGTGTAACGGCATTTCCTCATATATTATTCGAAAGCAGTTCGAGTACATAGACGATTATCCGATATACATAATTTATCAACCTTTTCATCATTAATAATCATTTCTTCATGCACAGTTTTAACGCCTATAATGGTTAATTTAAAGCCCTATTGCCCGTCAAGTTCCGTAATTTTCATGGAGTACTGGCTACGCGGTTGGTTAGGCTAGCAATAATTACTGTTCCTCTTCTAAGGTTTTGTATGTAATAGGTTATCCAATATGTATGCATTGTGTTAACTAAAACTGATACCCAATACCATTTCAACTGTAACGTGAGTAACCGTGGAATCGCCCTTTGTAACTTGTAGTTTCATTGGTAAGAGTATGCCCAGCATATTTCGTATATCCTCCTTCATGTCCTTAATTCTAACGTATCATGAAAATCTGGCATTTCAAGAACTTTTTTAATAAACAAAGTGAGGGTACTATTTATAGAAAATTGACTAAAGAAGCAAAAAGGATGGAATTTCCAAGAAATGAACTTAAAATTATTATTATTATTATCATTATTATTTTATTATTATTATTATTACTTATACCGCGCTTTTCCCATAAGGCCCAAAGCGCTTACAATAATTTCAATTACAAATACTTATGGTAAGAAAAACAACGTTACAACTACAAACTGCTAAAGAGATGTGTTTTCAAGGCCTTTCTGAAGACACTGACTGATGAAGACTGTCTAATTGTTAGTGGTAAATCATTCCAGTATTTTGAAGCAGACACAGTGAATGTCCTATCACCGGCCAAGGTGCGAGTAACTGAATATGTGAGACGGAGAGGATCACTGGATGACCTCAATCGCCTGGTAGATGTATATAAATTCAAACAGGTATCTAAATATTTTGGAGCTTGATTATTAAGGATTTTATAGACAAACAAAAGCAATTTGAAAATTATACGTTGTTTCAAAGGGAGCCAGTGTAATGAGTTCAAGAGTGGCTGAGATGGGTGGTCCCTAGAAACCTGAAGCACCAATCGAGCAGCCCAGTTTTGTAGTCGTTGCACACGATTTAATTGAGTCGAGGGAATGGTAGAAAGAAGCCCGTTACAATAATCGATACGGGATAGAACTAAAAAACGCACAGCATTATGACAGGCAGATTGATCAATGAACCTTCTAATTCTAACGATATTCCTTAAATAAAGTGTAACCGTACGACAGATGTGCGAGATATGGTGAGACATTGACATGCGACAATCAAAGATAACGCCGAGGTTCCTTATCGTTTCTGACGGGTTAATGAGTGTGCCACCAACATTGAACTGAACATTTGGAAGATTGCGCCGATTGTGGGCTGATGCTGCAACAAAAAATTCTGTCTTTGAATCATTCAATTTCAACTTGTTTACCACCATCCATTGCCTAATATCTGAAATACAACCTTGAAGTTTAATGAGTACATTTTCAAGGGCTCCTGGAGTCCTTGGGTCAAAGGAAATATATAACTGGATGTCATCAGCATAAAGATGATAATTAATACCATGATGTCTGGCGATATCGCCAACAGGAAGAGTATAGATTGAGTATCCTATAGGTCCTACTATTGATCCCTGAGGAAGTCCAAATTCTAAGGTTGTGGAATTTGACAATTTGCCGGCAATTTCAACTTGGGATGCCCATCCGGAGAGGTACGATTGAAACCAGGACAAAACTGTTGACCTAACACCTATTCTTGTAAATAAACGAGATAATAAGTATTTGATGATCAATCGTATCGAATGCGGCTGATAAATCTAACATTGCCATAAGAACTACCTGGTTCGAATCTAGAGCAAACATAATATCATTTTTTACTTTAATCAGAGCTGACTCAGTACTGTGTTTTGACCTATAAGCAGATTGAAAAGAATCAAAAAGATTATAAGATTCAATGTGTTGAATTAATTGTGTACAAGCTGCTTTCTCAATTAGTTTACCTAGAAATGTTAAGTTTGACACTGGTCTGTAATTTCTAAGGTCATTTTGATCCAGGCTTGGTTTCTTCAAAAGTGGTTTGATTATTGCTGAATGTGCTCCTTTGGGGAAAGTGCCTGTGAAAAGAGATTGATTGACTATGGGTGCGTTTATAAACATTTTGCGAGGGTTTAATGAGCGTTTTAACAGCCTCTTTATAAACACCGACCGTAGAGCTACTTCGATGGTGCACTGTTTATAAACATTTTTGTCGGGCCATATTTATCGCCCGTTTGAACGCCGTCGATCATCAGCTGTATTCGGAGGGTTCCACTGCGCATGCTCGTTGGCCCCTGAGTCGAAACCAGGTCAAGTTGGTCGCGCGCTTTTTCAAAACAGTCGTCGTCAGCTAGGGCCTCGGCTGTATTCTTCGTGTTCCTTATTTCGAGTGTAGATTTTCGTCGATTCACATTTTTGCAAGGTGTCATGATGTGGGACGAGAGGCGTTTGTATTTGATACTAGTGTATTTATTGATGGCTCAGCGAGCCTTACTTGTAGTTATATGTGGTCAACGACAACGTCCATCTCATGGAAGCTATACTAGCTGTAGTACATGCACTGTATACGGCGCGCGCTTTTCAACAAGCTTCGGCCTCGAACCGGAAACGGCTTTAAATGACGTCATTTAAAGCTGTTTAAATTTGATCTCGCGTTTATACACATTCGGACCCCGGCGATTTATACGAAGTGCGTTTGTAAACGCACCTTTTTGGGCGTTTACAGTCGGGCTGCTAGGTCGGCGTTTAAATCAAAATCAGTATGGACGCAAGCCTCTTTTAAACTAATCACGTATACGGTGCCTGATTAAGGCCCAAAAATCTTGTGTATAAACACGCCCTATGTTTGTTAGCAGTGGTAATAAATGATCAAGATTCTCTTTCAGAAGCCATGTTAGAATAGGATCAAGTCGACAAGATTTAGTAGCAGATGACATAATAATTCTGGACAGATCCGATTGTGTAAGCACCCGAAAATTTTCAAAAAGATTAATGTTTTCCTTTGCAGTATCGCTAAACTGAGTATCAACAAGTCCGTCATAAGCATCTACTTCATCTCTAATTTTTCTTATCTTTCCGACAAAAAACGAAGAGAATTGATTAGCTAGTCTGGATGCAGAGTCATACAAGGGGAGTTGGCTCGACTTCTTATTCAAGAGTGAATGGATAATGTGATATACCTCCTTGACAGTACATGAACCCAACTTATCCTTCAAAAAATCTTCTTTAGCGACATTAATAGCTTGGCATACATTCTTATTAGCTTCTATAAACAATTTACGGTCCGAGTCTAGTCTTGTTTTTCGCCATTTCCGTTCTGCTTTACGGCGACATTGGCGAGTCACAAGCGTGGACTCATTGAACCAAGGCATACGTAATTTCAAAGGGCGAGACTTCGTCTCGGATGGAGCAAAGGTATCTAGTACCTTAGTGACTCCAGAACAATACCAATCAAACAAAATAGCACTGATGGCACATTGTAATATATTTATGTGCAGAGTTAGTGTTTGAATTGCGCTTGTTTGTTTTCATTTCCGTAATCAGTGACATAAATAATATACATCATATAATTCACGATTCATATAATCGATCTATAATCATTAATTGTATATTGTTGTGCGTACATGTGTATAACATTCTGTTTTGATTTGCTTTAAATCGTAAATTGCATTATAATGCGTTAATGACTTATGTTGACTTATATGTTTGTTTTTTAATATACTCTTTTTCATGTACTCGCCTTGATATGCTTTTGCTCTCATGTACATGTATTTGTTTAACTGTTGTGGAAATGAAAGAACTTGAAGTTTAACTTGAATCACTTTACGACATTTATACGAGAAGAGCAAAAAGCAAGAAGAGGAATGAGCCTCTTGAAGATTTCCTTCTCATTTCTGATCAGCTTACACCTCAGAAGATAGATGTTGTCTATCGATACAATTGATCATCGCGGGGGCGGACCTAGGATTTTGTAGGGGGGGGAAGGGTACAATGGAATAAAAATCTAACAAGCAACAACAAAGCTTATCTCATTTTTTTCATGTACTCATAATACTAATACATGTATTACTTATTTGCTCATACTAATAGTCTCTGACAAACAAACAAAATAATAATATAGAAAAAGAAAAGGAAGAAAGAAAAAAATCACGAGCCAGTCGTACCCTCTCCTAAATCGGATAGTAATTGTTGATATGCTGAACCTTTGATAGTTAAAGGAGCATATGGAGAACCATATAATAATAATAGTATATAAAAGAATGATTAAAAAAAAATTACTCTTTAATTGAGGCTTGGAAACTTTTCGCTTTCCCAGCGAACCCCATTTTTGACACTCTTTTCTATGAAAGACTGCTGAGAATGCAGTGATGAAAGGCAATTGAGGGGGAAGAGATATCGCACCGGGGAAAATAAAACAACCATTCCATTCTCCTCTTTCAATAGCTCTTAAACTCCCACACTATGAACGCTAAGAGCGATGTTTCTTTTATGTTATTATGATCATGTCTTCAAACGAAGCACTTCAGGTGTACAAACATCAACCTCGAAGTATAATGCGACATTTCCCATCCTGCAAGAGAAGATCAAGTTGGAAATTCTGCTCTGATATCGAAATGAAACATCTTCATCAACAGTTTATGTCCCTTGAAACATGTGAAATGACAAAGAAACCCGTCGGTTTTTATCAAAGTATCTTTCAAAAATAACAGTGACTCTTATGTATAGTGCGGCGTGCAGACATTCTTTTCTGTTTATTCATAAATACTGAATTTTTATCATTTTTATTAGTTTCATTTGTTATTTACAACCATGAAATATGAATAGGTGTACTCTCACATTCAGGGGCGGCGCCAGGGTATTTAAATAGGGGGTGGGGCAAAATGACGCGTATAGCAACGTCGCACGTCGAGGGTCTTGAAATAACAAATAGGACTATAACAGTTATGTCATAATTGCATGGCCTAGCCTTCTCTTCTACATTTCCCCTTCTCTTTCTCCTTTTTTCCCCCTTCTTCCTCTTTTTTTTTTGTTGCTCGCTTGAAAAATGATAGGGGGCGGCCGCCCCTCCTGCCCCCCTGTAGCGCCGCCCCTGCTCACATTTGATCCGAGATCTATAGTTTTGATACACACCACCCACCAGCAACTATTTTCTTCTCAAAAGGAGAAAAGGATCCTTTACACACCCTTCTCTCTCTCTCTCTCTCTCTTTATCTCTCTCACTCACACACACACACACACACACACACACGCACACACACACCCTTCTTCTCTGTCTCGCTCTCTCTCTCTCTCTCTTTGCCCCTATCTCCTCTCTCCCTCCCTCTCTTTTTTCCTCTCTCTTTCTCTCTCTTTCGCCTCTCCCTTTATCTGAAATCTTTCTCTTCATATTGTTCTCCTCCCCCCCCCCTCTCTCTCCCCGCTATCTGTCATCTTCATCTCATTCCCTCTAAAGGCACTCTATCTCTATCTTCTCCATCTCTCCTCCCCCTCTCCCCCCCCCCCCCCCCCTCCTCTTTCCCGATTTTTCATATGCCTTATCGAATTGCTCTGTGCTACCCTATTATTCACATTTGTTTAGTACATGTGTGTATACTAATTGTCATGTTTGATTCGTTTTCTAATTTTTATTGATCATATTGCTCAGATTCTAATTTTTCATGACGCTTTCTTTAATTGCGCTGACCCGATAAAGTCATTCTATTCAGTAGTCAAACGAAATGGCTATTATTGAATCTCTTTTCTTTCACCCACCTTGAAAGTGAAACTTGACACAATGCCTTTTGGGCGTTGCTCTCTCTTTGAAAGCTAAGTTTCTTTTCTCTTTGCTTTCTAATGATGCATTATTAAAACCAGGAAGTATTTAAAGGGAAGTTCACCCCGAAGATTACTTGAGTTTAAAAAATGCAGAAAAAATAAAGAAAAATATTGGCGAAAGTTTGGACAAAATCCGTTAAGGAATAACGGAGTTATGGACTTTTGAAGTTTTTATTTTGTGACGTCACATGCGAGCAGCTCCTCCATTATGTAATGTGATAAATATTCCATAAAATACAGTTTTCTCAGAAAATTTAGAATATTTTCGTCTGTGCATTTGATATATTGTCAGAAATGTTATTCAATACTAGATTCTGAAAAGAAACAATATTAATTTATCGTGGAACGTAAAAAAAATGCGAATATATGGAATATTTATTACATGACCAATGGGCAGCTGCTCGCATGTGACGTCACGAATCCAAAACTTTAAATACTCATAACTCTTTTATTATTTGACCGATTTTCATCAAACCTTCGCCAATATTTTTCTTTATTTTTTCTGCATTTTTTAAACTCAAGTACTCTTCAGGGTGAACTTTCCCTTTAAAGCCACGCTATAACAAACAAATCTTTTGCTTGACATTTTCCTTTCTTCCTGCAAGTTATCTCCAACTGCAATACAAATTGCAGTTGCAGCTTTCCTATAAGGTGTGCTTAAGAGCATGGATACATGTCCTGGCGATTACTGATGGCACCCCCCCCCCCCCCCCGAATCACGCTTTTTTAAACTTGACATAATAATTTGCTATAATGTGCTATTTCATATATCACGCGGTGTTAACAGCAGTTAAAGAGGGCTATAATCAATTGATATAGTGTTCATTTGTCTTTGGTTTTTTAATATTAGAGATAGGGATATTTAGAAGCAGCTCTCTTTCAAACATCCGTTTTGTTTTAATGCGGAAGGGAAAATCTGAAATCCTTAAAACAAAATCTACTTTTTTCCCCCCATACATGTAGGCATGCGAGAAGGCACTAGCCTGTCTATAGCACACGGCATAACATGGCGAATATTTCAGAAAATATCAGGTGACCTGGAACATCCAATGAATAAAAGCCTCGCGTAGCTAGGGGCGTGGCCTGGCGTGTAAACAATTGCTCTCATTCACTTTCCGCAAATTTTGTAACAATTTGACAGAAAAAAAAAACTTCCAGAAAAACTTATTTTTCTACCTCTTCCAATAATATTTAGGACTAGAAATTTTTACAGGGCATGGATGAAACATTGGGGATTCATATACATCCATCAAGAATAACAATTTCCCCAAATGTGGTATTTTTCACGATTTCCCCCTTTTTCTCGAGTTCAAGCCCAGCGACTTCTGTCTCATTTTTATGTGACGGGTCACATATATTGTGTTACTTATTGAATTGAGTCACAAAATGCATTTAAGTATTATCGTATTTTTAATAAGTAGACAGCACAATACGGATTACATAGAGTAGATTTTATCGAAATCATTCAAGTATGGACATAAAAATATCTAAAAAAACAACAACAAAAACAAAAGAAAGCACAAATACAAATACGCGTATGTGTCATACTTCAAGTGCACTCTATACTCTACCTCAGTGATTTACTGTCACTAAAAATCTCAGTGACTTTGATTTTTATAGCGTTTCTACTACTTAAAAAAAGAGGCAACGTCAACTTCTCAACTGAAGTCAGTGTAGTAAAATGCATGGTCTATTTGTTGTAATGCATATTATGATATCAGAAATGTATATAGTCTTATGGAAAATATGTTTGGTCTAAATATCCCCCCCCCCCCTCTCTCTCTCTCTCTCTCCCTTTTCTGCTTCTTTCTCTCTCTCTCTCTCTCTCTCTTTTTGTTTCTATATCTCTCCTTAATACACCTTCAATAGCTAGCACACGCTAACAAAATAGTCAGAGACAACACCCATTCAAGTTCATGTTCTTACTTTCATCTCACGCTGGTGATTGAAACACAAAAGCAGTAATCTGGTAATATACAATGAAATAGGAGTAGATAACGACGTATAGTGTTTCGATCTGATGGGCGTTTCTGTCACGCCTTGCCAAGACGGTTTGCTTGTAATTTTTGAATTGTTTTATTTTTTGCCATTTGTTTTGTTTTGTTTTGTTTTTGTTTTTGTTTTTGTTTTTGTTTGTTTTTGTTTTTATTTTGTTTTTTTAGGAGGCGCGATGGCTCAGTGGTAAACCAGGGTTTGGTAACAGGGAGGACCCGGGTTCGAAACAGAGTGGATGCGCTAGCGCCCTTCATCATTACCAAGCCCGGGGGGGGGGGGGCCACTCAGGTATATTGGTGTACACATGCGCGTCCCCAAAAAACGCGTAAAAAGGGGTCTTTTTTTCATCCAACGCGCGTAAACGCCGATTTTCAACAAAAAGGGGGTGCTGAACGGAATGCGACCAAACGCGTTTAGGGGGTCATTTTCATTCCGGCGGCAATGGTACGAACAAAACATTTTTAGTCCGATTTTCAGGAACTTGAATGCCCTTTGAACAGTGGCGTGCGCAGAAAAACGGGTGTTTGATCTCAATTACAGGAACCTAGGGAGTTTTGGGGCACCCTTATTGTTCTGAAGCAGCTGCCAAATTTTTACCTCTTGTTAAAAGGCCTAGTGTGCGAATGGCGTTATGTGTGTGATTATTGTGCATGGATTTCTTGCCGATACAGTTTATTTCTCTGGAAGTAAATTACAAAAGTTGTTCTTTTTTTCAAAAGTAAGCAAATGATGATCGTGTATTAAACCTAACGGAGTACGCAGTTTGACACCTGTCCTACATAATTGAAGTAAATAATAACATTTGTAATTTAACCAACAGCAGTTCCTATATGTACAGTTTATTTTGTTTGCCTTGTGTGAAGAATTTATCCACCAAATGTGAAGAATATGTCAGTTTGCAAAAGGTGATCTTGAATTCAAGTGGTGTATTATGTTGGTTAAGTTAATCTTGTTTAGGGAGTAATATTTAAGACAAACTTGTTTAGGGGGCAATATTTCAGTCAAACCTGTTAAATTAGGGGGTAATTTGTATGAAAAAACACGCGAAATCCTCGTTCAGGGGTAATTTTTACGAAAAAAAAGCACGCGAAATCCTTGTTAACCCGTTGACTACTGAATTCTCAAACTCCCATAGGCTTAACACAAGGGCCACCCGGTCTATGGGTCTATGGGTTAAGGGGTGTCTTTTCACCAAAGTATGAAACTTGTTTAGGGGTCATTTTTTAAATCCATGGACACGCATGTGTACACCAATATACCTGAGTCCCCCCCCCCCCATCCCCCGGGTTACCAAGTCCCTTGGAGAGGACTTAAAGCCGTCAGTTCCCTGGTTGCTTTGTTACAAGCATACACATGCTTTTTTAGCACCGGGGAGTCAGGTAAAATAAACCAACCATCAATCAATCAATCAATGATAAATCAAAACGATTATTAATTTTGACCAAACTCAGTGGTTGCTTATAACAGTACCATAGATTTTAAAGATGGGTCTATGTGCTTATATACTGTTTTATCTGGTTTTGAAACGTTTTCATCCTAATCAATGCGCAATACTTTTGTTCTGCACTAAATACCGCCACTGAACTAGCTCTATAATGTTGCATTCATGTCGAGGCTAATGCCAAAAAGCCCGGGGGCGGTAGGGGGGGGGGGGAGAGGCATGTCACATTGAGAGGTGTACATCATCCGCGTAAATCACTTTCTGAAAAGCACCCTAAAGCACCCTAAACGGAGATTGCAGTATAAGAGCAAGGAGTTATCACATAACTCCTCTCTTAAAAAAATCGAGTGAATATTTCACTTCGCCGATGGAGTGAATAAAATTTCACTCAGTAATGAGTGAATTTTCGCTATCCTGAAGTTATAACTGACTGAAAATTTTGTTCTGTACATTTTGCCGAGTGAAAAACAAGCAGAGTGAATTTTGAGTGAATGTATAATTATGACTCCTTGGCTGGACCAATAAGAATTGAGAAAATTTCCTTCACGTGTCTACTTTCACCCAATCACATACCGTGTAATTTGCCCGCGCTGTGCAGCGCAGAGATTCGATGCTGCATCATGCGCTGCATGCATGCGATATCTCGAGGCAAGGCGAAACGCATAGCTTGTACGTACCAAACCGGCCGGCCGGATCGGACGCGTACGCTACATGCATACCGTACCCGTGCTTATATCGAGCCACGATGGATGTCGCTGCAACAAGTCTACGGAAGTTTCTTACTTCGAAAGGGGTGTCAGATGAAGTGATCAGAGTGTTTGAAGGTAAGCGAATAATAGTATTAATAATAGGTCTAGTAGTAATACAGAACAACCTCAGACTTTATCTCGAACTTTAGTCTTACTCTACCGTAGGCCTAAATGTTAACTTACTCCGTACTCGGAGTCGGACATTCTGTCGAGCGAGGCGTAAAGCTGTGGTTAGGCGTTGTCATGGGTTTTTGGTTTGGAGATGGCGGACGCTTTTTAAAAAGTTTTTCTGTTTTGAAGGCCAAACTTTAGCACTGTGACATAATCAAATTTGTGAAATTACCTTGACCTGTATTTCTTTAAAATCCTTCTTTACCACGTACTGCTGATAGATTTTTAAAAGCCATGTAAGTTGGACTTAACTAAGTTAGGCCTAACTACATTACACGGGCTGGCAAACCCGGAGAATAGGGGACCAGGCGAGCGTGCTGTATTCATTTGTGTGCAAGCAAATCTAGCCCAGCGGCAGCGGCAGTAGGACGATGTGCACAAGATTCAGCAGTGAAACGTGTGATTTTGACGACATTTCTGGCCAAAACCAAAATCATTTTCATCAAATAATCGAAAATCTGAGAGCTGAAAGGACAATGTGATATGTTGGAACATGATTACCTGACAAAAACATAGGCCTATTTGAAAGTCATTTTGAACCCGATTATGGCCTTGTCCCATACCTCGGTCCTCGGCCCAAGGTATGGGACAAGGCCATAATCGGGAGTTTTGGCTGTCTGTGCACTGTATAAATTGCCCCCGCGCACGTCCGGTTACTTACCATTTTCCAAGTTATAAAGTAGCCTAGGGTCTAACTTTGTTATTAAAGATGAAAGCAAGTTGTTACAAAGTCGTTTTCGATTCTGTAACAGTTTAATAGTATTAGTAAAGTTACTAAGTTAGGTTCTAAGTTAGTAGGGTGGTCTAACTTGGACAGTGGCGGCACCAGGATTTTTAAAGTTGGGGGGGGGGGGGGGCAAATGGGTGGCAAAAGAAAATGGGGGGGGGGGGCAAGGGCGGACAAAAAAAAAATTGCGTGTATCGCAAAATCAAGCGCAAGTGGGTAGGGTCCAGGGAATCACCCCCTCCCCCCCCCCCCCCCCCCCCCCCCCCCCCCCCCCCCACCTTGATGCCGCCACTGTTTCCAAGTTTCCGTTTTTCCATTTTCTTTCTTTTTCCTTCTTTTCTCCATTCCTTTTTCACTTTTTTCTTTCCTTTTCTTTTCTTTCTCATTTTCCACCCTTTTATTTTTTTTTCACTCTAAAAATTATGGGGGGGGGGGCAAATTTTCTGACTGGGGGGCAAATGCCCCCATGCCCCCCCCCCCTTGGTGCCGCCACTGAACTTGGACCAAAGATTATGGAGAGGGCCATGCGCCAGGCAGGGGAAGATCGGACAGCTAGCCGATTTTGTACAGGGTTGGATGTAACGCCTTGGGGAAAGGGGAAAAATGATCCAGGGGGATGAAATACTGCAACAAGAAGGAAACGGGGGGGGGGGGTCTTTATGAATATAAATACACAGGAAAGTGGCTTGAAATTCGGGAGAAGCAACCAAAAAAAAAAAAAAAAAAAAAAAAAAGAAAAAGAAAATAAAGTAGATATTCATTGATTTTTAAAACTGACTTAATTTTCATTATTGCGTAGGTGAAGCTAAGTTTGTCAAAATTCGACGCTTGCAAACATTCGAAGTAATGATTATTATCAATGACAAATTGCTAAAATACAGCCCCGACATAGCACCTGAACAGCTCTCCGAAAGCCGCTGAAATGTGTGACGTCAAAGGGAGGACGTTAATTGCACAAGCAGACGATGTCCCATAACATCTCACATATTTTCAGTGCCTGTTTTGTGATCTTCTCTTCAGTTATTTCACTTCACTAGCATTAGTCTATTATGTTTAATCCATATATTGCCTCACTCGAACCCCGTGCATGGGTTTATTTGGATGGAAAATGAAGCGTTACAAGAATAAAGGAATCAGTTGCTTGTAAACAAAATAGACGCCATTGCATTCACAGCTGCATACACCGCTGGACGTTCGGCGTTGAATGAGGGATAGATACCGTCCTTGCAATTATTCAGCGGGCTTTTCAATTTGAAAGTGTGGTTTCTTTGATTGTTCATTAGCCCTCATCCTATATATTTACAAACAAAAGATTTCAGTAATCAGAATCTGTTTCATTCCCATTTTAGAATGGTGTGAAATATGGGCACGTTTGAATACACTAAATTCGTTATAATTTGAGAAATAACTGCACTGCACTTATGTTCATTCTTTATTGGACGTCGTCTGCTTGGACCGGATTGTTCCCTTTATTGACGTCATTGAAACATTGTTATTTTTTTTTTGGCGAAGCGCTCGTATATCGCAGATGCTGGGAGGTAGTTTTATTTGTATTATTGTTTAATTACCTGATATATAGTTGACTTCAAACTGATATGATTGCTATCTGTTAACTTGCTAGTTTCTAGTGATACATTATCATATTTGGGATTTTCTTTGAATGTGTATTTTAAGATATTTCTTGGTAGTTACTGCTTGGTACTGAAAGTTCTGTAGGCTTTTTTTTCTTGTTTACATTATTATGTTTAGCATACAATTATTGTGCCCCTACAATGTGATCTGAGTAAAATAAGTTTAAAAAGCAATGTAAAACTTTTTGATTCTAAAACCTTTACAGTAATTTTTGTAAGGAAATTTCTAAAAATTAAAGTCTTTGTGTGCCATGGCATTAGGTTCATTCGGGAGTGCATAGGTGCAAATTTTGTGTGAATGGTGGTAAAGCTTTTTCCATGCCTGGGCTGTATCTCAAATTGACTCTAAATTGACTAAAATTATACCAGGGGCGGGCAGCAATGAACGATTTAGAATTCCACATTTGGCCTTAGACTTCAGCCACATTGCCCAACTCTGCTAATTAATGTGTCATTCAAAATTGCAGGTAGAGTGGATGAAATATCATCACCCAACACCAGATAATGTAGCCATGATAAAGGCCAGCTTCAAAGAAACATTCCCACATCGAAGAGACGAAATGAAGAAAGATGGGCTGACCATAACAGATGTCCTGGCCAGATATCCAAGGTTCCAAGACATGCCAAGTTTGGTAAGTTGATCAAATAGTTTTTGTCGAGCCCCATCGAGGTGGAGCGAGACTAAGAGATCCACATGTCGTCCGTCCGTCCGTAACGATTACGAAAACTTCACAGCAAATGGTTCGATATTGACCAAATTGGGTTGGTGGATTGAGCATGGGGACCGCCATTATATTTGGGGTCAAAGGTCACATAAGTAGGTCAAAGCTCAAGATGAGGTCAAATATTTAAAAAATTACCTGCAAGTTTCTACTTAGAATGATTGTGTGCAAACAGGGCAAGACACATTATGGCTATCGCCTTGTTTAAACTATGTGTTAACAAAATTATGAGGGACATAGGGCTGATGAATGATAGTGTGGGTATATGGGCAATTCCATATGGTAATGGCATTACATTTGAGTAAAAATTTTAATTTCTTCCTGCTCTAATAACTACAGTGGAACCTCATTATAAAGAGCACTGATATAACAAACTCTCGTTATAACAAGGTGATTTTCCTGGTCCCATCTCTTTGTATTCTATTGTATTTTGGCCCTGATATAACAAGGTTTCGATATAAAGAGGTAATTTCTCTGGTCCCAAGGACCTCGTTATAACGAGATTCCACTGTACTAAACAGCTTTCTTGACCAATACTTTGCAGCCATACCAGTACAAATTGGTAGGACCTATCAGAATATTTCCTTGGTTTGTTATTACTGTGCAATATGAAAATAAAGAGAGGTGTAACAGCATGACATCCACAGGACATTGCAATTTGCATTTAACTTTGAAATGCAAATGAATATCTGTGCCCCCACGGTTGTAAAGCTGAAGCTAATAGCACCACATGTTACCCAGTCATGATTCAACTTTTACATATTAGCCGATTTAAAGATATACATATTTATAAACTCAGCTTGCAAATTATGCTGATGTAAACTTTGCTTATGGTTAGCAACAGCAAAAAATTCTCTGTTTTTTTTTTTAAGAGCCTGAACCAATTGTAAAACTTGTACTGAATATCTTTTCCAGGTCCTTATTAATGTCCTCTTTTTCCTTTCAGATTGATCTGGAATTTCAGCACCAGTTTGGCGAGAAATGTGATAATTTTGATCATATCGTGGAGAAACGAATACTTTCCACGCATCATGGCTGTGGGAAGAAACAACTCTACTGCAGACACCATTTTCAGGAAATTTGAACATGGAAATGGTAAGGTTTGCTATTTAAAATACAATGTTTGTACATCATCTTTTTTGAAAATATGTTTTATCAGTAGACATTAGTGTATTAAAGGCATTGTTTAACTCTCTCAGAACCTTCCATTGTAAATCGTATTGATTTATTGACACATCCAAGTGCCTAGCATCATACATTGTGAAAGGAAAGGTTATATGCATGATCACCAATTTTTGTATCTGTAGGAATCAATAAAAACTTCCATTTCATCATTGAAAGAAAAAACAAGACTTTATAGTTTCTTAAATTTTGTCATCATGTGCCCTCAGATACCTTCTAGCTAGTTTCATGCCCAGGTTTTTTCATGAAAATGTACGCTTGTTTTGCGGCATGCAGATAACATTTTTTTATATCTTGGTAATTAAATTCAAAGCTCTGTTTTGGTGTACCTTTATCCTAAAAAAACACACACAAAAAAAAGACATCAGTAATTATTGGACAGCTTATTGTTAAACATGTCAGTGCTTTAAAGAAGTTGTAGTATGCACTCTCTGACACTTGCTAGTATACCCTCCCATTATGACCTACTTGCATGTTTAAACTTAGTTAGAAATTGATGGTATGTTCTGCATTTTACAGCCGACCTGTGTGCCTTCCACATACTGAGCTACTTGCTTCATTCTTCTAATGCTTTCACCGGTCGGAAAGGTGGGAGGAAGACGTGTGCAGAATCCCGGGCTGCTGCTGTTGGGTACCTGTTCCAACATGAACCAGTAAGCAAATGGCACATATTCTTTAAATTATCTAATTTCCCCGAAATGTTATACATGTGTGCTCTGAAGAAAACTTTACTCTCCTTTCATTTTACTCTGCCCCCCCCCCCCCCCCCCCCCCCACAAAAAAAAAAAAAGAATTTTCAAGCATAACTCAATACTTAGGAATCTTATTGGCCGGAATTCACAAAGGAGGTTTAAATTTAAACCATGGATTATTTAAATTTTGTGGTATAAGTACGCTTGATTTAGTGCATGCACTTAGAAAGGTCCAATGATCCCAGGTAATGAACGCGTGTGGTTGGCAAAATGCGCTAATTTTACACTTGTTGCCATGGTTTCGACCAAGAACTAACACAGGTTTAAGCAAATTAATTTACCTAAACCTGCGTTAGTCCATGGTCGAAACCATGGCAACAAGCGTAAAATTAGCGCATTTTGCCAAGCACACGCTTTCATTACCAGGGATCATTGGACCATTGTAAGTGCATGCGCAAAATCAAGCGTACTTATACCACAAAATTTAAATAATCCATGGTTTAAATTTAAACCTCCTTTGTGAATTCCGGCCATTGTGTTTGTTTTATATTTTTTTTCTTTTCTGTAATTCCAAACTAGAAATATTCTGTTATTTTGGCAAATAAAAGTGTTGGCAATTGGAATGCTAATCGTATGTAAACAGTCCTCGGCCAGGGAAACGCTGTGATATTAAATCTCCACTATTATTCATTTGATTATGTAATTATTTTGTCAATTTGTATGGGCCTCTAGGGTCAATATCAAGAGTTTGTATATTTATGTATATTACAATAATTTGCAATTATATAATTTGTGTATTTATGTACTTGTCACAGAACCATTCATTTACATATTGTGTTTTTTAATTTGTGAACAGAGCAACTTTCCCTTCGGGGACAAATAAAATGAACTTGAACTTGATGATACCCACTAATGTATTTCCTCTCATTGACAGGCTGGAACAGATGCTGCTGCATACACTGCAAGGAAACCAGCTAAACTCACCCAGCCATTCCTCCTGTGTCTTGGCCCAGAGGTTCAGCCAGAGCAGTTCTTCCTGGTCCTGGACAACAAGTGTGTGCCAGCTGGGGAGAATGTTGTGTTAGCGTTTGATCGGCTTTTCAAGGCCTTTTATGTCTTTGACGTCCACTACCCCCCTTGCCTACATACTTTTTTTTCATTCTTTGCAAGTGTGGTGTATCAATGCTCGGGAGATGCTCTTACCCCACAACTGAGAGCATTCCACGTGCTTCTTACAAGTACGCAGTTGTAAAGGAGAGGCATTATTCAATAGGCCAGCAACCGCAACGTGTGTTTCCATTTGCTGGGATACTTTTTTTCTGACACCGTGACACGCTTTTCCTGACACACTTTTTCCCATTCACTTTTGTACAGGGTCGCATGTCATGAGGTGGTGTAATTTGGGTTACATGGTCAAAATTGGCAAAAAACATTTTTTTTTTTTTATAATGTAGGTACTATCACCCTCTTTTAATTCAAGCAAGTTTTAAACCAAATATCACCTTAGTTTTAGCATTATTAGCTAATTAGTGGTTAAGTACTCCACAGACAGCAATGCAAATGGCAATTTTCAAATGCGTTTTTCCTCAATGTATATCGTGATACTTCTTGTTTTGCAATTGTTTTTATAGAAGGCGGTAAAAAAGGCAGTAAATAATTTGAATGTAAGTTTATGAAGTACATAATTGATTAATGAAGTAGAGAAGTCATGGATAACTCATGTGTGAATTTCAAGACAGTGAATTGTAATTATATATATATATATATATATATATATATATATATAGAAGAGTAATTTCTCCATCATTTGATGTATGACATTTTCCATTTTTTGTGATATATGAAACAAGTGAATTTGAAGTGTCCATTATTTTTTTTTTTCGGAGGGGGGGGGGGGTGTATAAAACTTATAAAACCAAGAGCTCATAAAATGAAGTAACGAATCATTGAAGAAACTTCTTACATTTCACAAGTAAAACTGACACAAGGAAAGAAGCAAGGAATAGTTTGAGATTGCTATTGGCCTCTTCAAAATGGTTGTCAATGGTAGCTGATGATGGATTGAAGTCAGTTTAATGTTTATTTGATTGTATTGCAATTTTCAAACTGATTTTAATGGAATTAAAAATGTTGAATATTAAATATGAAAAAAAAAAACCACCAACAAACAGAACTGAAGACTTTTCTTTAAAAGAAACAGCTTAACCCGTCGAGTGATTGCTTGATCCATCAATGTATTGTCATATTGTGCCAAGATCGAATGAGTTACATGTATATCCATGTGACAGAGGTGTGAGCTTATTCAGTTACAGCCCATTGGTTCTGTACAGTTCTGTATTTGCAAATATTTACCAAATGTTGTATATGATTTTAGTCTGTAATCCAGCTGTTTCAAAATTTTTAATGCAATGTTTTGATTGTCTCTGTTCAAATGGACATTGGACATTCACAGATATACATATCAAATAAAGGTATGCATATTAGCCTGAATGGAGACTAACACATACAACAGCACTAAATATTTAGCAACCAGTGAATTGTTGGACCGAATAATTGGCTGTTCCTGCTTATTGAGAGTGAAAGTCTGATATTCAAGAGTGAAAATCTGCTGAAAGAGGAGTGAAATGCATTAAGAGTGAAAAAGGAGTGAAATTTGGGTGGAAAATATGTTCGTCTTTTTTCACTCTTTGGGGGGTGAAATTTCTGTTCACTCTTTATTCACTCCATAATGAGTGATCACTGACGTCACTACCCAGGGGAGTGAAAATCGAGTGAAAATTCACTCATTTTTGTTTAGAGAGTAACTCCTTGGTAGGAGCACAGGGGGCACTCAGTATATAGTGTGCGGTGGGTATGTGCCGCCCAGAAGACCCCCATTTTTACACTCACATTTCCGTTCCAAAGCATACCATTTTTTTTTTCTTGTTGAGAAAAAGAAGAGAGAAAACCGTTCCAAAGCCCCGCTTATTTTTTCATTCCGTCGTTCCGGCCGTGGCCGGCCCCGGCCCGTTTCGAAGAATATCATTTTTGGTGAAAAGTTGAAAGCGAGTTTCATTCCAGGTGCTTTACCTTTCCCCATTGCTTCCAATCCGGTTCCAACTCCACCCGAGGGGATTCAGTTTTCATTCGTGCTGAGCCCCGAGCGCATGCCATGCGAATTAACCCCGCTTACGAATATATGAATACACACACCATAGACTTGCCATGACACACAGCGTATTTAGCTATAATAGGAGCTTGTGGGAACCAGTTCCGTAGCATCATATTCATATTGTAATCCAGTTCCAAAGA
The DNA here is from genome assembly GCA_025618425.1 of Heliocidaris tuberculata. Classification (NCBI taxonomy): domain Eukaryota; kingdom Metazoa; phylum Echinodermata; class Echinoidea; order Camarodonta; family Echinometridae; genus Heliocidaris; species Heliocidaris tuberculata. The sequence goes on from CM046845.1 coordinate 27,163,920, forward strand.
CCCCCTTTTCCCAAAATGTTAGTAGTTCCGAAGACCATCCTTTTCATGATACGCTCGTTCCGAAGCCCCCTTTTTTTGTCTTGCCGACGGTACATACCCACCACTTTTGGGGCAATTTCCGCGAATCTTCTTCTTATCACATCTGAATTTGATACCCTTTTTCTTGATTTTTGCTGTTTTTGATACCCTAAACGCGTAACCCGGGTTATCCGCCCAATGCTGAAAAAATACCCTTTTTATCCGTTTTCGTGTACGCGGATGATTAAAAGGTCTTAATGATATAAAAGCCCCCCCCCCCCCCCCCGGGCAAAAGAAGTCGTCTTTGTCTTTCCCCGGCCATCTGTTATGATGATATTATATTAATATGATATTGTTTCCGTGTCATCAACATTCAATAAATGGTATAATAAAGATGAAATTTATACTGGCACTATATCCCGGCTTGTGGGTTTAGGGAGTTCAGTTACAATCAGCTAACATGCAACACTCATTTTATGGGAGACATTTTCTGCGTCACGCGATCGGGGCTCATTTTAATTTTAGAGAGCGCACACTTCGTTTGTGTCCACGTCTATCGTGTGCTACATTCGCTTCCATCTGCACGAAGAAGAGGCGAGTGCACTCCACGCGCCTTGTCCGAAGACGCTCGCAGACAGACAAGATATTACAAGAATATATTTCCTCTTACTCTTTAAAATTCATAGCCTGAAGAGGATGGATGGGAGTTGATCAAGCCTGGATAGAGGGGAAATACTTAATATTGAACGTGACTTTGTGGATTTTGTCGATGATACCCTTATACCACGGTCACGTCTTGCTTATATTGATGCGATGAGAATGGTCCCCATGTCTACTCCGTCGAATGCTAGGAAAAGCGCGCGGTAATATACAACAGCTCCGCTATAATGATGTGGTCATTTGTATACAAACATCATCAGATTGCGGAAGGGACCTTGTCGTGCGGTGCTTGGAGGAGGTAGTTGTGATGTGCATGTACCACTACCGAGGCGTGTGGTTGTAATGACGATAGGTGAGTTTTTATCCCCCTTCTTGCTCTCTCTCCTTTTTGCTTTCTCTGGCTCTGCCTTTGAGCTATACCCTTTTTATTTTTCATGTATATTTTTTTCTCTTCCTATTAAACCCACACCCTCTCTCTCCCCCTCTCTTTCTACCTCATTCTCCCTCACGTGTCTCCTTTCCTCTATATCACCGCGCTCAGTGTACTGTATATCCGTCTTAAAACCTCATTTCTTTCAATATACAATCCCACCCAAATCCTTGGCAAGAAAAATATTTTACTCAAAAGCTTTCAAAAGTTTATTAATTTTTTCAACCTCTCATTTTTAGATTTTCGGTACTATTTTTCATGCTTACTGTTTATGTATTAATTATTATTATCATTTTATTTTTTTTCTTTGAAAAAAAGAGTTATAATAAGCATGGAGATGGTATACTACGTGCAACTGACATGTTTTGACATTTTCACACGTGAACTATTTGACTGTATATAGCCTATATGATCGTGCGTTTATGCTGTTGCAAAAGTGACTTAATATATAGTATATCGTATAAAAATACTACATTTTCGTTAGAAATCACAAACATTGGCGTAGACAGGTTCTCATATGTGGGGGGTATGATTTCCCTCAAGGACCATATATATATATATATATATATATATATATATATATACACACACACACACCCATACACGCACACACACATGTATATATATATATATGGTTTTTCTCTTTACATGTCCAAGATGTCCAAGATACAACTTTAGCGTCACGCCTTTCATTTTTGTAGTATGATTTGAATATTGAGCGAGCGAGCAAAAAAATATTCAAAATCTGTGAGGTCGCAACTACATTGTAATGTAAAAACGGGGAAACACAATTCTGATTGGGTTTCATTTGCAAAATTTCACAATGAAAATTTATTTAATAAGCTGTACTTTAAATTTAATATAGGAGCGAGCGTATAGCGAGCGCGAGCATTTGGAATAGGGAAATCCAACCTTAATAGCAAGTTGCTCTGAAAGAAAGAGGAAAAATCAGAGAAGCAGTTTGGTGAAAGTTTCAGCGAAATCGGACAAGCAATAAGAAAGTTATGAATTTTTGAAAGTTGTAATCACTATGCATATGGGCGTTTCAAATTGGCCGAAAAGGTAATGTCACTGTGATGTATCTGTGGACAACTCCCCCATTCGCTCTAACACACAAAATGACTAAAATGTCACTTTTTTCCAAAATGCATTACTCATTAGGATTTTTTCGTTCATGAGGACCTATAACAATATGGTATCTCCAATATATTTTGAGTACTGCCCCGAGGGTAAAAGCGCCTCGAAGAAAACCGCAAATTAGTGATATTTTTGTGTACGACAAATGGGAGAGTTGTCCACAGAAATGTCACAATTGACTCACCAAATTGCCAATTTGAGATTCGCATAGATGTAGTGATCTCATTTTTCAAACATCCATAACTTTCTTAGTCCTTGTCCGATTTCTTTCAAACTTTCACCATCCTGTTTTTCTTATTTTTCCGCTTTCACACAAATCATCTTACTACCAAGGTTGGATTGCCCTTTTAATTAGGGGCACATGTTATGGGAAAGGGAAACGTGGTACTTATCATGGGGAAAAGGACACCTATTAGAAAAATAAATGAATGTGTAGAAAAGGAAGAAAAGACAGTTATCAGAGGTGTAAAGGGGCATTTATAAGAACGAAAAAATATTCTTATATATAAAGTAGAAAAATTAAATCAGTGCATATATATTACAAAGAAAAAAAGATGACTTGTTCCATTAAAAGGGATTGAAAGGGATAAATGCTCTTGTTGAAATAGGATTATTTATCAAAGGTAAGGGGAGGGATGAGGGTAATTATCAAAATGGGCACTTTTAAAAATATGGAACGGGAACTTATTGAAAAGAAAAATGGAGGTACTTATCTGAAGTTAAAGGGAAAAGTAGAGGCACTGTGCCCACATGCAACCCCAGGAGCGGTGCTTCTGACCGGGTCTACATTGTTATGATTGTCATTTCACTCTTCTGTGTATAGTTGGGTGATGATGACACATGTCATCATCCTCGATAAATATTGGGGGTGCTGTATTCTCTCTTTCCCTACCACATTCGATTCCTGTGACTATATTTTCATTTCAATTTTGAAAATTGTTAGTATTACCAATAACATGAGTGTGGCAAAATCGCATTATAAAGGACTGAACCCTCTAAATCGAGAATAATTACATGTACTTTTAATCTAAATTATTTTTCTACATTATAATGCATATATGGCTTTGAAAAAAAATCACCTCAAAATATATTGGGGGATGGTAACAGAGGCCACCCCCTCCCCCACTTAATTTTTTGTAAATCATACCTCCATATCCCTCCCAAATCAACACCCATGTTTGTATAATTTGAAGTAGATGCATGGTTTTCACTTTCTAGTAATATAAAAATATATCGGGAAAATCAGAAGCAACGACAGAATTGTAGATAAATATTAATAAATTCATATAAATCTACAATATTGTACATAGATAAATAATATCTATATTGAAATAAAGAATATATAAATTGGAATAAAGAATATATGAATTGGAATAATAAATATGATATATCAAATTATATTTATCTACAACATGTAACAGAAATGTATATTTCCACCATTTTTCTTTTTTTTTTCTTTTTGGCGGGGGTGAAACCTGGGGGGGATGTTTGCACACCATCCCCCCCCCCCCCACTTGAAAAGTTGGGGGATGCATACCCCCATCCCCCCGCTTTCTACGCCCCTGACTATAAGCCTAGATTACATTAATGTCTCAAAATTCAGGTGTGATTCACAACAATAATGCTGAATGTAGTGCAAAGAATTTTATATCAAATTAAACATAAATACATCACCTATAACATGGGCAAATTAGAACATCATGGCTCCGCCCACAAAGTCTTTAAGTTTCCATGCTTCATGCTTCTCTTTCGGTGGTGTTTTTTTCTCCCTCATGATTGTGAACTGGTCCAGATGTTTCTCTGTGCGTATTTGTTCAGTATCTGCAAAGTGCATGAGCAGCTGTTATACCCTCAGTAAAACTAATGTGAATTACTTAAATGATATCATGCTATGAATTTCACTGAAATGAACTTTGTAGCTTTTTTAAAGATAAGTGTATACGGGGTAAAGAGATATCAAAGATTGCTCAAAGATTTTTGTCATATGATATTGGCATTCTTTCGGTATTCTGCAGCTGTCCAAATTATAACGATTTGCATGATTTTGAAGGAATGCAAACATTATCAAAATTTTGTCATATGATATTGGCATTCTCTCGGTATTCTGCAGCTGTCCAAATAATTATAGCGCTTTTTCATGATTTTGAAGGAATGCAAACATTATCAACATGACAAACGGACCTCTGATGGTATACATTTCTTGATCGTAAAACATTGGCATATGTATTCAGCCGTCCATTTAATCTCAAGGCCCCTATGTTTTTGGTCTTCTCAGGCTTTTGCACTTGAAAATATGGGGGAAAAAGTGATGAAAAGAGGAAATCAACGTGTTGTTATGATGTACCTACCGCCCCCCTTTTTTTAGCGTAGTGCCACTGCCCCCTCCCCATTAAAAGCTTCTTATACACTAATGCCTTCTTCTTCTTTACACTGTCAGGTGAACGAAGTACGATATGATTAAACCCACCCCCCCCCCAAAAAAAAAAAATAATAATAATAAATAAATGAATGAATAAAATGATAAATAAATTAATAATAATATTAATAAATTGATTAATAAAATAAATAAATTAATAATAATAATGATGATAATAAATATATAAATATATAAAATGATAATAATGATAATAAAGAAATTAAATTTGAAATTTGAAATTATAATAAATGAATTTTAAAAAATAATGAAATACGGTAATAATGATTTATATTTTTGAAAATAGTGTTATTGCCATACAGTTTCGTAATGAAACTCGTTTTTTTATTTTAGAAAATGTTCATCAGCTAGAATTTCGAACCCGATGTTCGATATGTTGATCCATGGCAGAGCATTGGTCCATTATATACACGTGCGTGATGATTTGAAGAAAAAAAACCCTGTGGGAAGGAGGTTCAAGAGAGATCGTCCATTCACGCAGAATGGGTGATTTCAAGTCCGGTGTTGGTGTTGGTGTTGGTGTTGGTGTTGAGAGCGTGAATTGGGCTGCTGATTCTAGCCCCAACACCGAATTCGGGTTTATAAACATAATACCAATCACATTATTGATAGCTCAACACCTAGTGAAGTCAATCCCAGCACCAGCTTCATTTCAGGTTCGGTGTTGTGGCGGGTGCTAGTTTTGCCCCAACACCAACACCAGCTTTCAACACCGAACTTGATTTCACCCAATCTATACAATGGTGATTTCGTAGGGCGTGTTTGAAGGGGACGCGAACGGAGAGCCTTGAGATTTTGGATTTTGTACACATGAGGATTGTTAAAAGGCGCAATTGGGGAACATGTTATACTTGTTATAGAGTTAATTAACCATTAAAAGTCAAGTCTGAGGGACACAGGAGCAAAAATTAGAGGTGGGGATTAAGATTCATTTGTATTAGATCGTAGCAGAATATTGTTTGTGTATAGTAGACACAATTATTCCATTCCTATCATTAATACGAAAGTGCAATGGCAAGCATGCATAGTTCACAATAAGCGGTAGTAGTGCCCTTAAACAAAACTACCGCTTGTCATATGATTGTCATGACCATAATAAATGGGCATAATAAGGCATGCAGTATACTTGAGGAGACAGACAATGGTTTTACTTTTGAAAGCACAAAATTCTCATTAGTCGGAACCTAGAAGAAATGTCTTCATATCGCATGTAAACTTAATTTCGGAAGTAAAGGAGTCTTATACACTGTTAGGTTGTTGTTTGTTTGTTGTTGGTTTTTTTGTTATTTTTAATTAAGGTATTGGTAGAAAAGTAAGCTGCCATTTTAAAAGGTGCTAGCATGTAATGTGCTCATTTTTACTCTCAACTATACTGTACAAAAAAAGCATGAAAGTGCAGTTTTGTTGTGGTCTAATTTATTAAGATAATGGTTTCTTTGGATATATATTAATTTCCTTGTATATGGACGCTAGCTCGCAATGACATTATTCTCAGAATTAAAGCCATTTTTTGAACATTATTAAACTTGAAAGAGTACTGTCGTTCTCGGCAGAGGAAGTGGACGAGAGTCTTACAAGATTAATTAAATGCGATGGAGTGAAGTGACCGAGTCGGGGGAGGGTGTAGGACTAGGTCTTATTTTCTTCTTACCTTCCCTTTCACCCTCTCTCTTTCTTGCCCTCACTGGGTTTTTTTCTTTCTTTCTTTCTTTCTCTTCTTTTCTTTTCCTCATTTCGATTGGGGGCACGTACCCCCGTAGCTACTCCACTCAGTCCACTACCCCTCGACACAGCGTTTAGAAAGACATCTCGATTACATCGTGTTCACATCAATATGGCATGAGTTATCGCCATTCGCCGATTCCCTATCTTGTGATCCCATCCAAACGTAGTCTTTAATTACGACTGTAGGCCCATTTATAGCAAGTGAGATTATGTTTCCTTTATCAAGAATCATGTTTTCAACTTAGCGAACTTCACTGACAAGTTATTGTCCAGGGAAGCATCTGCAAAGGGGTTGGCAGTCTGCAGCATCCTAATCTTATGTTTCTATTGTAAAAATACAGTTGGGTGATTATGTGAATACAGAACTTCTAACACTTGTGCAGAAATGTAATAAATATTTATATAGTTATGACTACAACATGCATGGTCACATCTATATTATTTTCTGCAATTATGTTTAGTTTCTGTTGTGAAAAATGTAGTTTTGTTACTAGATGAATAAAGGACTTCAAACACTTGCAGAAATGTTTGACCAAGTAGTCACAATAAATATAGTTATGACTATTGTGTGTGTGTGTGTGTGTGTATATATATATATATATATATATATATATATATATATATATATATATAATATAAACATATATGACTCTGCATAGTAAAACATTAATTTTCTGCAAGTATTATAGGCTAAACATGGCAGAGGGCTATAGGTAAACCACAAACACGTTCGCTTGCATTTTGGAATAATGAAAGTGTTTACTTGCTTGTGCATGTGGATCTATCGGCATCTGATGAACATGTCGTTTAATCTGCACGCATGTAATACTCAGATAAGTTTCTATCCACCGTATAAATTCCATACTGAAATATTCCTGGGAACTCCGGAATGAAAATAGAAAGAGGAAAACAGCTTTGTCCAGTTGGTTACGTATCCGCGATTTTCATGGCCCGTTTACAATTTACTTTGCGGACCCTAACACACTCTTGATATAAAAGTAAGAAAATTATTATTATTTTGCGGTTTGGGCCAATTTGTAACTATATTACTTTATAACGAGCTTTGTTCTAGGGAAAATAATACAGGCCCTTTTATTCTTAATTAACACGATAAAAACTACTTCTGAAAAATAAACTCAAGACAATTTCAATAGCCCTGTCTGTCACCTTTAGAAATGTGCGAACATTACAATGGCGTATTATGTAATCCGAACCTGATTCCTATGGGCAGTATACACTAGGCCTTTGAAATTGCCCTTGAGTTTATTTTTCGGTTTTTATTTTATTCATTGCATTCCCCTCGACGTATTTCTTTGGGGTTTTTTCACGTGTGCACACATAGTCAACAAGAAAAAGCAAACACGTTCAAATTGTACATGGCATTGTTATAACCTACCAGTGGGATCGATTTGCAGTATACGGGTCAATTTAAAGCCCCCACCCCCTACCCCCTCCTCCTCCTCCTCCTCCTCCCCCGAGATTGATAAGACCTTTTTTTCCCCGTATAAATTACCTTTGCCGCTCCACTGAACTAAATGAATAATTGAGGGTGACGGTGACTTTTTGAGGAGACGTGTCTGCAATCTCATTTTGTATGTTGTGGGATCCCCATCTAGAAGGTTAGAAAAAGGCAAAGCGAAACGGGAGTTTGAATACAGTATGAAGCATAATATATAGGCATATAGGACAGAGGCTTATCATAGGGTGCTGCAGCACCCAATCCACCTCGACATTTTTAAATTACAAATATTCGGGCAACTGTCGCCTCATTTTTGAGCAGTTAAGTACAGCAATATTGTTTTATCTTAAACAAGTACATTTTAATAAGAATGATAGTGGGTTCTTACATAGCACACATGTTTGTCAGACTTAACACTCCAGGCGCTCCACAATTATTACCCGGCTTTAGCATGGCTGTTCTTACGGCGCTCTAGCATTTCAGGAATTAATTCCTGCCAGCAGGGGAGCGTTTCATCAAGTGTTTTGTCAGTGATTTTTACCGACAACTGTTATAAGCTACTGAAATCCTTGCATTAGATTGGCTGAGAGCAAATTTGTCGGTAAAAATCACTGACAAAACGCTTGATGAAACGCTCCCCTGGTACCCATTTACCTCAATGACGATATTACATTTTCTCCATAATAAGCTAAATATATATATATATAACAAATTTTGCACGGTCGCTTAATTGGCTCGCTCGCAAAAATTTGGAACCTTGTGGTTGTGGATTTACATTCGAGCATTAGACATCAGCTCCTATATGCGAAGTCGTGCCCATACGCCTATCGCGCGAAGTACCTATATTATTATCATATTTGATATTAATACTGAATTAAGTAGGAAAGGAAAAATTTGTAAGAACATAAGTCATAGGAAATAATTTGTGGGTTTGTTTGTGACAAAGGGGATTTATCTGATGTCTCTATTATGGAAATCATGAAAGATTATGAAGCTCGCGATACAAAGTATTACACCATGCATTATGCCTCTAATGTTGTGGTAAAGCACTGTATACCTATAATGACATGCCTATATACGCTTTGTCCTATAAAAGCTTGGGTACCATGTAGTCGTTCTACAACAGGATATAGCTAAACAAATTTTAATATGAAAGCTAGATAGCCAAGATCCACCTATGCGATAATGATAACAATATAGGCCCGAATATTTCTAAGCAAAAAAAATAATAACAATAAAAGCGGTTGAATTTTGCGTAGTAAACCTTTCTCAAACTTCACAGCCAAAGCAATCACCGTCTCCTGTGTGAAAAGAGAAATTTGTCTCTTGTATTTTCTTTGTTATGATTTTGTTTCATATAAGCCATGTCTTTTAAAGATAAGCAAGTCATCAGCGTTTGTTTTATTCGTTATGTTGATATCACCAAAAAAAACTTTTTTCATGGATACTAAATTTTTTGGCATAAGATGCGTACTCATTTAGTAAAAATTAAAGGCCTATCGTTTAAAGGGGAAGTCCATAGTCAGTTGATTTGAATAAAAACAGAAAAATGAGAGAAACAAATTAGTTAAAGTTTGAGCGAAATCCGATAAGAAACAAGAAATTTATGAATTTTTGAAGTTGTAATCAATCAAACAGAAATCGACAACTCCGTGACGTATCTTGAGATGTCCTCTCCCATTTGCTCCGTACATAAAATGTCACAAATTTTCATTTTCCTGTAAAGAAGGAATAGTTTCATACATATTATGTTATGTGTCATAACAATAGTGCAATGATTATGCACTTATCATTAAATATTCTTTAGAGAATATGGAAAATTTATGTTTTTTATAGTTCATGCGCGAAAGGGAGAGGACCTCGCGAGATCACAGAATCTGTGCGCAATTAAGATACCTCACGGAGCCGGAGTTGCCAATTTGGGTTTGATTGATTACAACTTCGAAAATTCACAACTTTCTTATTTCTTGTTGGATTTTGCTCAAACTTTCATTGATCTGCATGTTTCTTTAAGAGGAAATCCAACCTTAATGGCAAGCTTTTCTGAAAGAGGAAAAATCAGAGAAGCAGATTGGAAAGTTTGAATGAAATCATACAAGCAATGAGAAAGTTATGCATTTTTTGAAAGCCGTAATATGGGAGTTTAAAATTGGCCGAATCGGTAATGTCACCGTGATGTATTGTGACGGACAACTCCCCCTTAATTTGCTCCAACAGACAAAATGAATAAAGTGCCATTTTTTTCAAAATGTTTTTCTCAGTGTATAGGATCGTTTTCTTTTATGAGGATGTTATCTACAATATATTTTAAGTATACTGCCCCGAGGGAAAAGGCACTTGGGATAAAACCGCAAATTAATGATCTTTAAGTGTATGACAAACGGGTGAGTTGTCCGCCTACAAATGTGACAATCGACTCTAAATTTGCCAAATTGAGATTCGCATAGATTTAGTGATCTCATTTTTCAAACATCCATAACATTCTTATTCCTTGTCCGATTTCTTTCGCACTTTCACCGTCCTGTTTTTATTTTTCTGCATGCTTTCACACAAATCATTTTATTACCAAGGTCGGATTGCCCTCTCATTCTTCTGCTTGCTTCTTTTAAAACCAACTTGATATCAGGGTGGACTTCCCCCATCAGTGGCGAAAGAAGATGCCGTGTATTATGTACATGTATCTTGATATCATTATGGAGGGGAAGTGAGAACTGTTATTACTTATTAGCATGAAATCTCAGCCCGTGGAATATTCATGAATACAGGAAATAGCTTTGTAGCCTCTTCTGTATACACTCTTTAAAAAGTTGGGCAAAAAAATGCCCAATTTTTAACCAACACTGGGCAACATACTGTCCACACAACTTTTGGTTAAAATTTGCCCAACTGATGTTGGGCAATCCATTTACTATGTTGTTGGGCAAATTAAATTGCCCATCAGTTGGTGACCCATTAGATTTTACCCAACTCTACAATTGCCCAACTGTTGGTTATATTCTCAGTTGGGTAATTATTGCCCAACCAATCTTACCCAATAGGATTGCCCAACCCTCTATTTGTTCAGCTGTTTGGTAACAAATATCATGTGGTTGGGCAAATTCAGCTGCCCAATTTATTGTTTCCTTTTTCCTCCAACCTAGGTAAAAAAAAATGAAATCTGCTTGTTACGTCCTTCTGGGTCTTAACCTAGTAAATCCTAACCTATCCTATTTTAAGCTATCCTATCCTATATCTTAACCTATCTTAACCTATCCTATCCTAGTCCTATCCTATCCAGTTAGTGCAAACTAGTGCAAGCTCTTATATACCCCTTATATTTTTTTATGCATTCGGTGACAGTTAGTAAATCGGGCCACCCCAAACCATACGCTACTAAAAATTCATGAATATTCATATAAGTGTTTTCCCCAATATTGGGTAAAAATATTTACCACAAGTTGGGCAAAAGCGAATTTCTAACCAACCATCAGTTACCCAACAAAATTTACCCAACTGGCAAAGGAAATGTGACAAAATTACACAACTACAGGGCAACAAGTACCCAACCCATAATTACCAAATACTGTTGGTAAATATATGCCCAATATTTAGGTAAAAAGTATTGACCAATATTGGTTACACCACTCGAGTGTCCAGTTGGTTAATAATAGCCCAGAATTGGGAATATTTTTAACCAACCAGCAGTTACCCAACTAAATTTACCCAACATTTTAAGAGTGTATTCTTGTCAGATCATAATACGCTCAAGGTGTGTGAATTGTCTTTTTTCCCCAAAGCGGAACCTGCAAAAACAATTCACTCTACGTTTTTGTGGGAAAACTTCCGTCTTATCTTTGCAATTCATTTTGACGATATATATGTTGGATTTCAAATTGAAGTCTATCACATCGAAGACGACATCACCATCTCTCGTGCATTTTGTCCAGCAAGACTTTTTGGCGAATGTCGTGTTCAGTGTGCACTGGTTTTTTGCCGTTTGTCGTGTAACATGTCGTGGGTCGTGTCGTTTGTCGTGTTTGGTGTGAATTCCCCTATATAACACTACTGTTCGATTCTTCTTTAAACATAATTATAGCCGAAGGCTGCACGATTTAGCCCATTTCGGAGTGACATGTATACATCAGACATTCTTTGATTTCATGCTTTCGAATGATCATTAATTTACATGCAGGCTAGTCCTGTCTTATAATCCTCCTTCAATCATTTTGTCAAAATAGCTTTCCAATACTTAGTTTCTGTTTGTGAAATATTATATACCGATACTGTTTTTATGTACACAGAGAATCAGAAACTCTTGATCAGAAATGAATTTACTCAGCGGCAATCCAAAGCCTGAAAAAATATGCAGAACGTTTTTACTATACAAAGGCATTACAGGGCTGGTCACATTTTGTCCAATAACGATAACAATAACGAGAATTTTAATAAAAGGAGCCCCTACTACTAGTATATGGTGTGTACGTGTGAGTATGTTCATGTCTGTTAATAGTAGGGCAGCTCTAGGGTGTATCTTTAATGAAAAATCTCGTTATCGTTATCGTTATCGTTATGGGACAAGTGTGACCAGCCCTTAACTGTATATGGTCGCGAAAGTAGCTTTGTTTATCATGATTATTGTAAAATCATGAGTAATCATCATAAATATGGAGTATAGTTTTAAAGGAGTTTCATAATAATGTCATCAATACCGACCCTTCAGACTGATTTTCAACATTATATAGAAGCGAATAAGCACAGTCCTGTCCAATGTTTTATAGTTTTAAAGGCACACACGAATAATATCAAAAGAGGATCATACCGAGGGCAAATTCCATATTAATCATTGCCAGGATTGCCATGCTTGTCACTATTATAAATATTTGTTTTCAGTCCTCATGGTCCTTGTATATAGGCCCTACAGTTTGAAGAGTCAGAAGTTTGTATTTGATCCTAAGGTACACGAGTGGAGCAAACATGCATGGCCACAATAACACAGTGTACATTGTATCCTATTAGCTCTGAATGAATTTGTCGAATCATAAATTTTTGAACAGGCCCATTGTAGTTCTGTCCTGCTATATACAGACGGGGCTTTTGGCCAAATATACTGATACCACAATTCCGTTATGCCAGTCAGGAAACGAACCTGATCTGCATGACCTTCTATTGAGCCACCATGCACTCTAAAAAAATTTTTAACCAACTCGGCAAAATTTTAACCAACAGTTGGTTTCCAGGTGAACCTATCAACTCTTGGTTAAAACATTAACCAACCCTAGTTGGTTAATGTTTTAACCAACTATTAGTGAAAACTTTAACTAATTATTTGCTAAAAAATTTTAACCAACTTTAGTTGGTTAAAAATTTAACCAACTATTTACTAAAATTTTAACCAATCATTTGTTAATCAACCAAGTTGGTTACAATTATAACCAACTGTTTATTAAAATTTTAACTAATCATTTTTAACCAACCCTAGTTGGTTACAATTATAACCAACTATTTATTAAAATTTTAACCTAGTTGGTTACAATTATAACCAACTATTTATTAAAACTTAATAAATTATTTGTTAATTTTAACCAACCATGGTTGTTGGTTAAAATATCAATCTGCACACAATTTGCACTCAGTCATGAAAGAAAAAAATGAGACAGTTCTTAAGCAAAGTTCCCATTTGAATTGTGTATTTATTTTCAACTAACAGTGTAAAACTGTTCAACAGCACAAAAAGTCAAAGCTTAAATAACAAATATGCTTCACATCTGATACAGCAGACAGCATTTAAAAATAACATTTGTCTTGCTCCATGATAACGAGTAAGCACACTCGAGTAAAGTATCCATTTGCTAACAATTATTTCCTTCTTAAAAATGAAAAATGTGGCTTAATTCATATTGTTTCAATATTCTAAATAAACTTCTATCAGTTCAGTTCATTTTTTTTCCCCTCCACAACAACAACAAATACAAATGCATGTACATGTGATCAAAATCATTTAAGGCAAGAACATTAAAAAAAAAGTACATTACAAAATACAAACATAAGTTATAAGGGAATTACAATGAAATTTACATTAGTAAAGTATATCAAAACAAAATGAAATCGGAATAAATTATTATTGTGGAGGGAGCCAACAGGTAGACAAAAAAAAAAAAAAAAAAAAAAAACTTTATACATTTGGCACCCAACATATAATTAAAAATAAAAATCATGCTTATAGATGATTAAAGCCTTGGTGTAACAATATTAAATATTAAATTTCATCTTTAATTAAATAATTGAATTAAAGGAAATATAAATATAAAAGTGAGCAAAAGCATACATGTATGATATATAAACATACATTGTAGTTTAATCTATTTCTAATTTTCTACTATTAGTTAGCCAATTTGGACCTATCTATCAGGTATTTTTTAAAGATTATGTTTAAATGAAAGGAGCAACACTGAGTTTTTTTTAATTTCTTTTGTTATCAAGCGAATAGCTCTTTTCTGTAATTTAAAGACCCTATCTGAACAACACTTGGGACAACCAGCCCAATTCATATTAAAACATATTTCCCATATATATTTCCATGACATACATTCATCAATAAGAACACCTAAAGTTTGGAATGATTGGTATGTTCACTACTGCCATTTATTTGGCATTCAAAACCAATACTTTCAAACCATATGCTAATTTGCCCAAACTCTAATTTCCCCAAAACTCTTGTTTATCTTTAAATGTAAAAATTTCCATGATCTGTAGGTCTCCCTTCCCACACCCAAATGATTCCTTCCTCGCCAGAATAGGAAAACTGCAATGGAAATTCATTTAAAAGTGTATGACTTGTCAGCAAAATATAATTGTCCAGTATACAGTAGTATGAAAAGAATTATTTTGGCAATAGCTCATTCAAACTGATGAATTGTACTGAAATAGCAAAGGTAAACATTTTGCATCATAATAAAAAACTATGCAATAGTTTATCAAATTATCATAATGAGACCACTACTAATAGTATTCAATTAAATATATCCATGAATTCATAAATTTTTGATAACTATTAACACAAATATTTTTTTTAAAACTTAACATGAAAGTAAGTATCAAAGAATTAGCATTTCTTACACAATTGCACCTCACTTTCAGGGAGCTTTCTGTTTCAGTAACTACTGAAATCAACTGGCTTGAGCTAGCTAGCTAGCACTTAGCATAAGTAAAAGCGCAATTAATGCATGGTGGGAAACAGAATGAAGGTAGCATCTTTTGCTTGCATGTTACAGATCAGTGCTGAAAATTGGGATCTCAGCAATTCAACATAGCTCCCTTGGGCCTAGAAATTATTTTTTTTTCTTCAGAGAATTCTCGTGGAAAAAAAAAAAATCACCCTGGTGGGAGATGATGAATAGATTACCCCCAAACACAAGAACTGAGCAATTAGACACCCTTACTATTTCTTCACTATTTTAAAGAGTATTACAAAGAAATTTAACAAGTGAATTTAATATGAACATTTGACATCCTTTCACATGTAAAATAGAATTCAAAGTTCTACCACAGATATATGAGATTATTAGATAATGGTAAATAAAGTAATCTTAAATAAAGATAATCTGTTATATCAAAATACCCACTACTTTTCATTTTAAATGCAAAATGAAATCCGTCATTGAGTTCATACGTCACAGAGCTTACTTTTAAGTCGAGGCAACATTTTAGTCACTTTGACATCTTATGGAGCTCATAGCTGTTTGAGAAGATATTTTCAAGACCTAATATTTTCAGCTTTCAAATGATACATGTATTTTCTTAGATTCAATGCATAAAATTATCTACGAAATTTGAAAGGTGACCTTGCAAAACTCCTTTAATATCTGTACAGGTCAAATATCTTCACTAAAAATTTGTGAAAACTTGTGAAAACTTGTAAAAACTTGTGAAAGATTAAATCACAATCAATCTCATATGAGATCAAATCATAGGTCAATGCCTATTGTGCCTATGAGCTACGTATACATAATAGTAGTCTTGACATCTGAACCTAGAAAAGTTATATAGCCAACAGTCACAGCCCTTTGTCCTCCTTACTGAAGGAAGCAGATGGAATCCGCTTCAATCTTTTTCAGTGGTCGAGCACAAGGAAGTGTCTTGACCAGCGGTCTTGACATTCCTATAGCCAACAGTGTAACCTAGAAAAGTTATTTCTGTTGAAGTTTTTTTGTTGATTCGTGATCGTAAGTGTTCAAAGATCAATTTTAGCTTTGTTTCCCAAGAGGCAACCTTGAGCAATTTGCATAATTTGCATAAATATAACAGCGACTATTGGTTTACAGATTATGCAGCCCAAGACATATTACTCAATATGTACAAAGGGATTTACATACCACAACATAATACAAATCTCGGCCAGTGTTGTTTATCTTGAGTAATGATCCTGTGCTACGACGAGCGAATTAAATATCAGAAAATTATATTAGATCTGCTGAGGGATTTTGCGGGGAATAGAATCCACTTTCGTCACCTTTTGGAAGTGTGAGATCAGTTTTAGGTACTAAAGGTCAAGTGAAGGTCAGAATCGTTATAGTTAACAAGTTTTGACATTTATTTGTTGGGTTGATCAAACGGGAAAAGAAAAGAATTAAAGCAGGAAAGTATCACAGATTGATCTGAACATCTCTCTAAAATCCCATTCTTTGTGTCCTGATAATGAGTTATGATATTAAAAATTCTACCTTTCTGACCCAGCATAATTATCGAACTATGACTTAAACCTGACTTTCAATTTGTGACTTCCATCCTAAATTGAAAAGAGAACGCTATCAGAGGAACGTAAGATCCACAAACCCGTCATAAATGTACTATATATAAGTAGGCCTACGCGGATGTAAAAAATCAACTATAGCAGTAGTTTCACCTTGTAACACCCCCTTGTGATTGTTATTGACTGAAAATTTATATTAAAGGAGAATGAAACCCTGGGAAAAATCAGTTTCAATGAAAAGAGAGGATAGAGAGAAGCAATTTCAAAAAAGTTCCATCAAAATCGGTTACGAAATGCGAAAGTTATGAAAGTTTGAAAAGTCTCAATTTACTTTCTATGGCGATCCTCAAATTGGCAATGTTGCTTCAAAGTGACAGGTTTATTAGTACAACTCTCCATATGTTTTGTACACAAAATTTCATATTTTCCCCATTATCTCTCAAGGTGCAGCTTGGTTCCTATGTATTTGACACACAACATATGTTGAGTTCACAAAAAGACAAGCAGCATCTTTAGAGATAATGGAGAAAAATAAAAATATGAAAAACATATTGTACTACTAAAGCCTGCCATTTTGAAGCAACATTGCTAATTTGAGGATCGCCATTAAGACTTTTCAAACTTTCATAACTTTCTCATTTCGTAACCGATTTTGATGGAACTTTTTAAAAATTGCTTCTCTCTATCCTCTCTTTTCATTAAAATAGATATTTCCCAGGGTTTCATTCTCCTTTAAACAAAATAAACACTGTTAGAGATTGGTATCATATTGCAGTACATAGGTTCCTTCACAAATTTTGCATAAACTGAAACCAGCGATCACTTTTACATTTATGCAAATTATGCAAATTTGCTCAAGGTTGCCCCTTGGGCAACAAAGCTGAAATTGCTCACTGACCACTTATGATTACAAATTAAAGAAAAAACTTCAACAGAACACTTTTGGCTATATAGGAATGTCAAGCCGACTATAACCTGGTCTTAAAACTTGCTTCGATAACAACAAATAACAACAAATAAATGACTGCATTACTGTTGGCTCAGCCAATTGCGAAACCGGAGGACGGATGCTGCAGTTACAGATCCTCCTAGTTTGTACACGAGACCCTCTAGAAACTGCCACACTGCCATGCAGTGTGGCTGGTAGTCAACATCCAGAACAAATATCATCTTGAAGACAATATCTACAGCCGCTTGTACACTCTTGCATGGCACTACCCTGCGCTCCACCACAGCAAAAGATTGCAGTGGCTTCCATCTGGTTCCTCCAGTAAGGAGGACGAAGGGCTGTGACTGTGGATGTTCGGTGTTAACGATGCTGGATGTATAAAACTCCACACTGTCTGGTTCCTTCCTGTAAGCAAACAAGTTTAAAAAGTAATGTACACCTTGCAACCAATCTCACCAAAAAATAATTGTTTTGTTACATTATTCAGCTTTTTTACCATATCAATTTTGCAATAACTCTACCAAACTAGGAGCTGGGGTCATGAAGGTCACGTCATAACCCTAATAGAGCGGTTGAGGCATAATGCCCCCCCCCCCCCTTGACCTTTCGTGTAATAAATTCGCCAACGAAAAAGCTCTCGCCACGACATTTCAAAATTGCTAAAAAACAGGATTTCCTGTATAATTTCAAAACAAACTGTGTTTTCTGAAAAAAAATTCATAAAATGCATGATTATTTTTGCTTTTACAGATTAAAATCAAATTCTAAAAGTCTGATTTCATGCATAAATTAATGACATAAAAGTATTTTAGAAAATTTAACTATACCATTTCGTAAATTCTGCTGCGGGTGACATGCTTGCCGATTTTCGTTGCCTTCGGACAGTCGACGGCTGAGATCTCAGGGGTACCATAATGCCCCCCCCCCCCCCCCATAGCATAGACCAAAATAGCCCAGCTCTAGTTTTAGGGTTAAAGCTGAAGGCCTCTTCTAGAAGTCCTTGAAATACAAAGATAAAGATATGGCATTTTATATACCACATGTCTAGATTCTAGGCCTCTGATTGGTCAAATTTGCGGGCATGAAATTCACTACGGACTGCCGGGCGGTATTGTGAAAACTATTGACCTAGCATAGTTCTGCCCGCGCATACAATACAAATTTATGCATGACCTAAACCACAAAATGACTTGGGGGAGGGGGGATAAGGGCCCAGACAATTTTGTTACGCAATGCGAACATGCCACACCACTTTCTGACATATCAAAAGGAAAAAAATGAAGATTTTCAAGAAAATAACAATAGATTTGTGTTCTTTACTTGAATTTCGACAAAAGCCCTGTCTTTTTAGGGTGAAAGAGTTGTGAACCGCAGGCATCGAGTACAAATTAACTTTTTGAATTATCCACTTTTAGGAATAAACTCTGACTCACCACTTTCCAGTCAATGAAGGACCTTAAAGCCCGCTCAGGTGTGCATCTCCCTCTCATAGTTTTGTTGCGCCCACTAAACAGGAATGGCAGCAAGTTCAAGGCCAAACCCTGCTGTTCATCTAAGGAAAAATGATATTAGAAGACATGTAAAAGACATCACAGAGCTTATGTTTACCAATTCTATCATGTTAAAAACTAATTTATTACACACAAATAAGTGAATTGTGACATAACATAAACAATCCTTTACTAAAGATGGTTCCTGTAAGGTCTGAACGTTCCAATAATTTTAAGTCAGCTGACTCAGCTCATTTCTCACTATGATTGTTCACATCCGAATCATCTTCACATGCAAGGACTGGTCATTGTGCATTTCAAATACAGGGTATCTTCTGTCTTTTCCTCAAAGATTATATTTGTACAGTGAAATTATTAATTGTCAGTAAGAGGTCATAACAATTTCACAATATGGACTGACCTTGCAAAAACCAAAACCTACATCATCTAGATGACTATTTGGGTTATCCATGAAGAACATTTATGATGCATCTGCAAACATATCTCTACAAATAGACATTTTCTATTCTGCTTATTTTTTTCCAAATTACCTACTTTGACATGTAGGGGGTTCTGCCCAATGACCCAGTTTGGACACAGGTCCCCCATTCAAACAAACACTTTCTCTTCCCTTCTTTCCTGATGGATTTATGTATTTTAAACAGCAGTCAAAACATGGAAAATTAAAATTAATGACTTCTTTTTGATGAGTAATGGCTTCTGTAAAATATCAAAAGGAATGAAAGAATGCCACAACATGTATCAGCTTTTTTTTTTTTTCATCACTATTAATTCTGAGGAGAAATTAGAGAGAAACTTACTTAGTTTTTCATGTAAGATTTTATTGCAATCCTTTTGAATTTGTTGGAAACCATAAAACCAGTTATGGACATGCAGAGAGAAGTAAAATGACTGAATAGTTTTTGTAGCCACATGAGCTGGAAATTAAACATCACAAATCTTGAAATAAAATACTTGTTTCCACCATGGCAGAAACTGATTACGAGTACGTATATGGATTATGTAAGGAAAATAGAGTGGATGCACAAACTGTACATGAAAACATGATAAACAGGAAAACAAAATGTTACCTTCTGGAAGGTCAGCAATTTCAACTCCGCACCCAAGCTTCTCCATCCAATTTCGTGGGACTTCCACATTCCTGACATAATCAAGAATTTTCTGTGTCATCTTTGGCCATTCGACGAGAAAGCGTTTTGAAGCGTCTTTGGAAATAGTGAGTTCGAAGTCTTGCTCCACCTGCAGCAAGAAACATGTAAAAGATAACTTGTTTTGATGATATTGGTCGATATCCTTCATAAATGGCACTAAAAATGAGACTGCACCTAGCTATGAAGCTTCAAGAATAACCATTAAAACAGTACTTGATATATCCCATTCAGGAGTTTGAACAATGAGACTACCCCAAAACATTACATTGTCACACGTATATTGAATACAGCACGCGCAGATCTGCCCCCCCCCCCCCCTAATTTAGTTCTCAGCTCCGGGTTTACGTACACGTAACATGAAAGCTTCGCTTCCTACATGTATCTTACGATTTTTCGTGCAACTTGAGAAATTGTAACTGTTCAGAACTAACGAGTAACGTTAATACTATCGACGTTAGAATGAGAAAAGAATTCCTATTTTGTGAAAGCTGAATATCATTTTGCAAAAATACAAGTGTGCAATCCCACAACAGAAAAATACTGTACACTTACGATTCTAAAGGAAATGAAAGGTCTAAATCAATCTGAAACATTTCTCCATGATTGCCTATTCCCTTGCTGGTACTGCAGTCGACAGTGTAACGATGCAGGGACCGGGTACCTAAACGGGTGAGTACCGGTATGTACGCGCATGTTGTCAGGCGCAGCGCTGCATGTAGCAGCATGAGTGAAGTTACGTACTGCACTCGCAGGGAATTGGCAACCAGGGAGAATAGCGGGCAAGTTTTGGCGACTTTACTACATTATTCAAAATATTTGGGGGATTGTTACTGCTTCAGATGTATTATAAAAAGTTCATCATTAGAATGGTATAGTAAATATTCGTTTGGCTTACCTTCAAACACCTTTATGAGGTCTTCGAACCCCAGTTTCGTAGCCTCTCTGCCACTGCTTCCATGATGAAAGTAGAAATGCAAACGTAAAAACTGCGACGCGTGGTTCTCGTTTTCTATTGGCTCATTTCATGTCACATGATCAAAACTTTTAACCAACCGTCGAACGGCGGGAATACTATATTTTAATTAACCAAGTACAGCAAACCACGGCACTTTACCCAAATGTTGGTTATTTTTTTTAACCAACCAATTGAAACTGGCTTTAACGAACCACATTATCACCAAACCACGGCACTTTACCCAACAGTTGGTTATTTTTTTTAACCAACCAGTTTTAATACGTAAAAATTTTACCAGTGTTTTTAGAGCATGGGTACTGGGTATACACATTCATCAGAAATCGGTGAGATTGGTATTGTTTTTACCACTGTATATTATGCTTCAATACTCTCTATATTCTCACTGTTCTTATTCTCATTTTCATAAAATTAATCTAATGTAGTCTTCATTGCTGTTATTTTTTTTCTTACAACTCAAACTTTAATGCTCTTTATTTTGCTTGTAATGATCGAAAAAGTTTTTGCACTGTGTTGTGTTGTCAGTTATTTTGTATACTTTGAGAAATGAAAATGTAATGAAATAAAATCTGAAAAATCTTTAAATATCTATAGCATACGATTTCATTTCAGCACACAGAGGTCCAAGTTGATTAGTAATCCTGTTTTATTTTCGTATTTCTGCGTAGATCAGTGTGCACATCTTGATCGCCAGATTTGATACCATGCATGCATGGATGTTAATTGTTATCAGTGGTTGTGTAATGAATAAACCGTTATCAGTATGTGTTCATTATATATAATCATGATTGTGTTAAATATAATGTGCTTGGCTTATAGGTTCAATTTACAGTTTACATGCGATTTCATTACATTGCGTGCACCTACAACCAATGATAGCAAGAGCAGAATAAAATCAGCGAAAAGATTGGTGAAAGTTTGAACGAGTTTGAATGAAACCAACTCTCATTCACTTTTGCTATAGTTATCTAATGTGTGCCTGAACTTTATAGGATAACTCTCATGTTACTTCCTTTTCAAAACAAAAACGACAATATATCTACTAAATTTAATGAGGATATAGAAACGTGTTTTCTTTTGGTAATCCGCAGGCATTAGCTGGTGTTTTTCCCCCTCTCCTGTTATTGTACTTTGCATTTTGTATTCTCTGTTCTTGATATATTGTATTCCTGGAAACGAAATAAAATAAAATGAAAATAAATCACTTCGCCGATTTGAGATTACATAGACTTAGTGATATCAACTTTCACATGCACAAATTTAATCATATTATAATTATTAATTAATTAAAAAGAATCTTACTTCCTTCTGATTTTGCTGCTTTCACACAGTTCACCCTGTTACAAAGTTCAGATTGTTGATTTCTGACAAATTTAAAATGTAAAGTACTGAGAAAACTTGACTAGTATGTCTAGTTGCCTTCGAGGGCTATCATAACCCATGTACTTTAAAGGAGAATGAAACCCTGGGGAAAATCATTTTTAATGAAAAGAGAGGATAGAGAGAAGCAATTTTTAAAAAGTTCCATAAAAATCGGTTAAGAAATGAGAAAGTTATGAAAGTTTGAAAAGTCTCAATTTACTTTCTATGGCGATCCTCAAATTGGCAATGTTGCTGCAAAATGACAGGTTTAGTAGGACAACTCTCCATATAATATGTTTTGTACCCCAAATTTCATATTTTCCCCATTATCTCTCAAGGTGCAGCTTGTTTCCTTCTTAGCTCAAGATATATCATGGAAAAATGTATTTGACCCAACATATGTTGAGTTCACAAAAACACAAGCATCATTTTTATTAAAATGGATTTTTTCCCCAGGGTTTTATTCCCCTTTAATAAGGGTTATCTGCTTGACGACATGATATCTACTAAGTATAACCCCTATTAAGAAGTGGGGTGAAGTATCAAGTAGACCTATATAGTTTCGGCGCTGTTTTTCTACAGTTGGGCGATATAGTTTCTTGTGGCGTATCCAACATGGAAGGGGGGAAAGCCAGCTATATGCACCCCTCCCCATTTGCTATGAACAAATTTCATGATATAGGGTATTATTTCAAAGTACCATTGAATGCATGAGATGGAAAAAAAAATGGTTTAACCACTCGGAGAATATGCCCCAGAGCCCCATTGCTGGGAGAACCGGAAAGTATACTAGTAATACAGATGGCGTATTTCAGACCCGGAAACGTTGTACTGACGAGTAGAATTAGATCCTTGTTCATTCTCCGTATTTCACCTAAAATATACGGGTCGTCTCTATAAAGATGCAACAAGATTTTAATTGGCAACATCTCTGAAAAAAAAACACTTTCAACGAAACCTGGCCTTCTTATTGTTGTTGGAGTGTCTAGAAATTACGAGTTTCACACTTCGTTAAAGAACAGGAAATGTGTGATATTTTTGTTGTTGTTGTTGTTGTTGTTGTTGTAAGAGCTGGATTTTCCCCCCAGTTATAACAAAGATATTCGATAGTATCAGTACACTATAGGCCTATACATACTTCCGACGTGATAGCGAAGGCCTATACATACTTCAGACGTGATAGCGAGTGCTTCCGTGATTCTGGCCCTGTCACACTTTGACGGTTTAGCCTGGGGGGGGGGGGGCAAACGTATTCATATCATAGTGGAAATATTTTCGAAGGAAATTTTGGTGGGGGGGGGGGGGGCTCCTTCTTTACACCGTGGCAACCGGTATTCCTAAGTTACGTGATCTCCTACACCTCCCCTCCCCCGAATGATGTCTACAGATCGGTTTAGTCTGTCATAAGGGAATTATATTTGAGGCGATATATAGAATAACATGTTTCCAACGGTATGAGGGCCATTTTCCCCATTCATGTCAATTTAGTTGTTGATAATAGGAATGACTTATGCGACAGCCAACCAAATGTGCGGTTACGTAAACCCTAAACCCTAACACTAAACATTAACCATAACCCTAACCCTAACCGGCCCCAACCCTAATCCTATGTATTGTTTTCATTTTCCATGCTTCCATGATATGAGCAAAAAGTAGAAATGAATTGAAATAAAGAGTCCTAAAATATGAAGTGGCTGAAGTCCCCCTCCTCCCCCCTTTTTTTTTTTTTACATCTATACAGTTACATGTTCCTCCCCTTCACCCTGTCTCATTGAACATCAACCCCAACAATAAAACAAACAATTGTAGCACAGAGAGAATTAAGTTCAACTAAGAAACAGCCCCCCCCCCAAAAAAAAAAAAAAAAAAAAAAAAAACACCAACAAACAAAAAACCTGTTGAAAGTTCAATTAGTAAAGTATTGGAATGCTTACATAAATCAAACTTCCAAAGGAGCCGAATTTTCACAAATAAAAGGCAGAAAAGTTTACGGGCACCTGAAGCGATCCGAATCGATAGCGACAACCCCCCCCCCCCCCCCGGGATGTCTCATTGAGACCTGTACATCATCCGCGTAAATTACTTGCTGAATTAAAGAGCAGATTGCAGTAGGAGCAGATTTTGATACCCTAAACAGGAAACCCGTCTATCTCTGATTTTTACACCATTAACGGCGATTTTATATCTTGCTTGGTATTTTACATCTTATTTGAGGATTACATCATCATCATAGACCTCTTTTTAGCCAAAAAGGAACCGTAAAAGAAATTTAACCTAATTTGGAACACATTAGCCGATCTATATCCACCCGCCCCCCCCCCCCCCTCTTCCGCGGATCTATCATCTCTGAATTTGATACCCTTTTTCTTGATTTTTGCTCTTTTTTTTTTGACACCCTAAACGCGTAACACGGGTTATGCGCTCATTGCTGAAAAGGTACCCTTTTTATCCGATTTCGTGTACGTGGATGATGTACTGGCTTCAATGAGACATGCCCCCTCCCCCCCCCCCCCGTCGACCTCCGTGAAACCATAGAGTTACACACGCACTAAATTGTGTATGTAACCATGAAGCTACAAATAGTATTGTACATGTGCACGTGCGCTGTGCGAACGAATAACACGTGTGTTGTTGCGCGGTACATAATTGCACACTAAAGCCAATATACACATGCGGATATGGCCTTGGAGAATACGTCACGTTGTTCTTTGGCAATACACCAATGGTTTCTCCCCTTCACAGGTAATCGGTATGGGTTGGGCCCGGGGAGGCACTCAAGTATATTGGTGGTACGGGGACGTGCCGCTTTGATGACCCCCTTTTTCAGACCCCGATTTCCGTTCTCTAGATACTCAGTTCCGCTCAGGAGCCGCTCAGCCCCGCTCTGAAGACCCCCGTTATGAAACATATCCGTTCGCATGCGGCCGGGAGCGTGGCGGAGGCAGTGGTCGCTCGACCTGGTCTCGCGCCCTAGGCCCTTTCGTCGCGCGAGCCTTGAAAACTGCTCCAGCTAGCTAGCTACTAGCGCTACACGGCGCGGGCGCGGCCCGCGGCGCGGCCCGTCCCGAGATCCTGCGATAGCGAAGGTGTACCGCCGATAAAGCGAGGTTAGTTTTGTAGTTCCCTAGACCCTGTTTTTCACTCTGCCCAATAGATCATAGTTCCCAAGACCCCGTATTTTACACCTTGAAGTCAGTTCCTTAGACCCCCTTTTCGGGGATTCGTGAGGCACACCCCCGTCAAAATATAATTCGAGTGCCCCCCCCCCCCGGGGGGTTGGGGGCATAACAGAAGGTACTTTTCCGTGCTACGACAGTGAGCTGTTCCATCGACAGAAATATTACTCCCTCCGGAAATTCATAGTTTAGAAATGAATTCATGAAATATGGACGGCACTTCAGCACTTAAAAAGTGCCTCCCAACCATCTGGGGACTATTCCCCGCCCGTGGGTACCAAAAGGTGGGGACCTAAAGAGCCAGGGGAGGCGCCAATTCAAACCAAAGAAAAGGCCCCAAATCCTTAGCGTAATATATAAAGATATATATATATATATATATATATGTAGAAAATAAAGTTCACAACATCGTATAGAATACACACACGAGGAGCATGTTTTTAACTTCACAAGCGCTTTCGAAAAAATCGAAAGCGCTTGTGAAGCGCTTGTGAAGTTAAAAACATGCTCCTCGTGTGTGTATTCTATATACGATGTTGTGAACTTTATTTTCTACATATCTTTAACACTGCATTTCGTCGGAACTTTGTTCCTGTGAACATTTTGTGATATATA
This sequence comes from Heliocidaris tuberculata, assembly GCA_025618425.1. NCBI lineage: Eukaryota > Metazoa > Echinodermata > Echinoidea > Camarodonta > Echinometridae > Heliocidaris > Heliocidaris tuberculata. The sequence continues at coordinate 27,190,248 of CM046845.1, forward strand.
TATATATATATATATATATTGTAAGAAATGTTCCTCGAACACAACGCTGGTGGTCACTCATAGTTGGTTTTAGTGGAAGGTATAATGAAAGAAATGTCACTATGAGACGGTCGTAGCTTTTATTGTCCTCCTTTATTTGTCAAGCTTTCGATCAATGATCTTCATCAGGACTTTATAAAAACACAAAATGATGGCTGACATTTACATCGGAATAAACATTTCAATTTCTTGCAATGGTTATAAGTACTAATCATTATAATCATAATAATATTAATTATGTTGTTTATTATTATAATGATTATTATTATTATCATTATTGTTATTGTTATGTCTGTTATTATTATTATTATTATTAGTAGTAGTAGTAGTAGTAGTAGTAGTATATTATTAACATCATCATTATTATACATTTGCATATTTTTTAAAAGAATAAATCAATATGTGAAAAGATACTTGCATGTCTATATTTACAAATCTATTTCTGTAAATAATATTTCTATGAATATTTGCAAACAATATAGCATATTATTTACAGAAATAGATTTGTAAATATAGACATGCAAGTATCTTTTCACATATTGATTTATTCTTTTAAAAAATATGCAAATGTATAATAATGATGATGTTAATAATATACTACTACTACTACTACTACTACTACTACTAATAATAATAATAATAATAATAATAATAACAGACATAACAGTAACAATAATGATAATAATAATAATCATTATAATAATAAACAACATAATTAATATTATTATGATTATAATGATTAGCACTTAACCATTGTAAGAAATTGAAATGTTTATTCCGATGTAAATGTCAGCCATCATTTTGTGTTTTTATACAGTCCTGATGAAGATCATTGATCGAAAGCTTGACAAATAAAGGAGGACAATAAAAGCTACGACCGTCTCATAGTGACATTTCTTTCATTATATATATTATATATATATATATATATATATATTCTACTGCGCTTCAAGAGCTCTTGGTGTGCTTGTAACCAAATAAAAAGATATGCTTTTAGTTTTGATTTGAAAGTATTTACAATTGGTGATTTCCTGATATCTAATGGTAAGTTATGATCATTAGTAAGCCTTACTATAGCCTATAAGTGTTAACATTAATCGCAGATGTCTCGCTTATCGTGTCCCTGCAAACAAAACCGATATCATTATATTATTATAATTATTATATATATTTTTTTTCAGCAAGAAAAAATGGTATGCTTTGGAACGGAAATTTGAGTGTAAAAATGAGGGTCTTCTCGGCGGCACATACCCATGCACCGCACACTATTATACTGAGTGCCCCCCCCCCCCCTAGATTTAGCCAGCACGCGTATGCCGGCGAATCAGAATTTCTCTAAAAGGCTGGCATACGCTGAACTATCGATGTTTTTTCTTTTTCTTTTTGTTTGTTCCATTTTGGGCGTATAAATAGCGTATTTATAACGAGTTGGACATTATAGGCCTACATAATCTCTAAATGTAAAACAGTGAAAAGCACTCAAAAGAGAGTGAAATTCCACTCTCACAAGGAGTTAAATGAGGGACAATCCTTATTCGAGTGAAAAAAAAGAGTGGTAACTATTTCACTCAGGAAAGAGTGAAAAACCAATCCTTTAAAGAGTGAAAAAAATTATCACTCATGCAGTGGCGCAAATCTATTTTGACATTCGCCTCCAAAATTCTCTGACAAGCAAGCAAAAAAAAAAAAAAAAAAAAAAAAAAAAAAAAAAAAAAGGGTTATTTAAAAAGGTGGGGGGGAGGGGCACTCAACTTTTTTCAGACGGGGGTGTGCCGCAGCCGCCCTCGAAATGGGGGTCTAAGGAACGGGCTAGAAGCCAAAAATATAGGGTCTTTGGAACGGTGGATCTATACCCAGCTGAGCGGAAATACATAAGGAACTACGGCGCTTTGTGTGGGGATTCTATATAGTGCATACATTATGCAATTTGCGCACGCAAGTGAATGGACGTAGTTGGTACGCGAGAGCTAGGGAACGGGGCGCGCCGGGGGAAACGGAGAGAGACGAGCGCTTTTGTTCCGACCGGTATCTTGAGAACGGTATATACGGGTGAGAAGGGTGAGAACGGCAGTTTATGGAAATTTGGGTATCTTGAGAACGGCGATCGGCCGTTGAAAAAGGGGGTCGTCAAAGCGGCACATACCCGTCTGTCAAATATATTGAGTGCCCCCCATTTGCGCCCATGCACTCATGTGGACAGAGTGGAGATAATTCACTCCTTTCTGAGTGAAATCATCAAACCCGGTCTCAAGAGTATTGTGACGGTACGGGCTGGTTAGCCACGCCGCGCCGACACGGCTATCTTGACAGGATGCCCTCGTGTCTGGCCGAGCTCTCTGTCCGTCTGGTCAAAATGGATGACCGCTGCTGATGGCTGAAGTTACCGGCACTCGACAATCATACCAGGTACCGTCCATGAAAAGGCAACAGTATACAGCGGGTCAGTGGGGACTGAGAAAGTGGGGGAGGGGGGCTGGGGTCCTTTTCTGGGAACCGTTATTTGTGACGTACCTTACTGCTTTTATAGGTCTACAAAGCTACGTGTACGGTACGGCCGGCCGGGTGCAGTTGCTGATTCCCGCCCCCCCCCCCCCCCGGGGGGGGGGGGGGTATGTCCCATTGAGGCCTCCCTGCCGGAAAGAACACATAGTCACCACAGTGTGTTCACATAGTCAACATATAGTGAACTATATGGACACACTGTGAACACAGTGTAACCACAGTGTGGAAACACACTTTTCACTGTGTTGTGATACTCACTGTGTGAATCATATAGCAATGACACATAGTTGCCACATACTGAAAACGTTTACACTCTGTGATTAAGCTTCTTCACTGTGTTATAATGACATGCACACTGTGTTCACATAATGAACACAATTTACCACATTGTGTTCACATAGTTCCACATAATGCCCACACTGTGAAGAAAATTGACACTGTGTGGCATCATTTCGCCACAGTGTGCCCACATAGTTCCATATAATGCCAACACTGTGAAGACAGTTGCCACTCTGTGGTATTAATTCGCCACAGTGTGTTCACATAGTTCCACATAATGCCCACACTGTGAAGAAAATTGACACTCTGTGGTATTATTTCGCCAGTGTGCCCACAGAGTTCCAACACTGTGAAGATAGTTGTCACAGTGTGTTCACATCGTTCCACATAATTCCCACACTGTGAAGAAAATTGGCACTCTGTGGTACTAATTCATCACAGTGTGCTCGTATAGTTCCTCATAGTGACCACACTGTGAAGGAAGCTACCACCTGGGGGCATCATTTTCCACGGTGTGTTCATATATTGCCCACACTGTGAAGAAGATTGCCAATCTGTGGCATTCATTCAACACAGTGTGTTCATATACTCCCACAAAGTGATCACATTGTGAAGAACATTTTCAGAAAGAAATTAAGAGAAAACGATAGAATGATGAAAACAAAGAAAGATAGAAAGATGAAATGACAGAATGATAAAAACAAAGAAAAACAAAGAAAAACAGGGAAAGATTGAAGAGAAAATGATAGAATGATATAAAAACAAAGGAAAAGAAAAGAAAACAAGGAAAGATAGAAAGATAAATGATAGAATATGATAAAAAGAAAGAAAAACAAAAGGAAACAAGGAAAGATAAAACGATAAAATGATAAACACATAAGAAATCTAAACAAAGAAAAGACGATAGGATGATGAAAACAAAGAAGAAAAAAAAAAAGAAGCCTTGGAAAGATGTAGAGATAAACGCATCAGGCAGGAAATCAAACCGTATACTGCATACGTCTATGCAGTATACGGTTTGATTTCCGCGCAAAAAAATTGACGCGCGAAAAAATTGACCCGCTTACCTCAGCTGCCATAGCAACAAGACCACTTTGCGCGATTTGAGACATAAAAAATGCGCGCGCGGATTGTGAAAGCAAACAAATCGTTCTTCAAGCTAAGAACCGTGCGTTCCTAGATCCTCTACTAGAGCGGTCTAACTTGGAGCGGTCCAGCAGGGATGTGTTAAAGGCCTCTTAGCTTATCATTCATTATTCGAATTCGACAAAATGAGTAAGAAACTGGCTGCAAAGAAGCTTTGGGCTTTGGTATTATGGGTTGAGACCAAGCAGGTCTCAATCATGAGTGAGGAATTCATTCCGGACAAGAAGATGTTGGGGGACCCGGCCAGAGAGGGCATGGTCATCTATGGCCGGACAGGGGTGAAGCCTCCCAAGAATGGATGGGACGGCTACTAGGGCGAGAGTCCTTGCCTCCAGTGGTGAGTAGAAAAGGCTCAGTCATTTTTCATATTAGGGTGTCCACAGAAATTTTCCATTGACTTGGAGGGTTGACATTTTGGATGAAAATAAAAAAGGCTGAATTCTGAAAATTTTGAATGACAAATTCAAATCTTCTCCGGACACACTATTCATTATTCTATTTCTAACTTTGTCAAATTAGGATCCACATCATTCAGTCACATAGTCTAGACCCTACATCTTTAGGAAAATCAAAGATGGTTTGATTCAAACCATCAATTTATTTTTCACTTTCTAGGCCTATAAAAAGTTCTAAATTAGAGGTCTAGATCTAGAAGTCTACTCTGAAAATAAATCTAGAACCTACTCTCTAACTACACTTGACTTGTGACGTTAACTCTAAAGAGACTAGCTTAACATGAAACATTTATCGACAGTTAGATCTCGATAAAGTTAACATTACCCTTTGGGTGTTGGAGTTATTTTACATCATTAAAATGTCCTGCTTTTTTCATAAGCTGTCTGTTCTTGTGGAAAATAGAGAACACAGCAACATTTAAACTTAAAATTGAACTCAATACATTAACTTTACAGATGAGATACTTCTAGAACTACTTCTGCTTCTACAGGAATAGACTCGTAATGTAGATATGAATGTATCATGTAACGTTTGATATTGTTAGATGCTGAGAATGTAGACACATTTTTTTCCACAGAAATAATGTGAGTGTGACCACTGAAAAAGACTCAAATTTCTTTGAAAATCAAATAATTTCCTAATTAAATCCAATTAATCAATACAGTTCTAATGTTAACTATGAAAATGTAGTCTACATGGTTATGAAGTAGACCTCTATTAACTTAATAGTAGATCTAAGTAGATCTAGATTCTAACTAGGATCTACGCTTTAACACATTTTGAAGTTTTCCCCTGTGATAATTTTTCACAGCAACTCAAACATGCACTGATCAATTGGTGTTTCTTTGTTTACATCGATGAAGGGTTAAAAACAAATAACAATTTATCACTCAATCGCTGTGTGACAGTGAGACCTGTGAGCATTATAATGGCAAGTTGCTGTTGCAATCCAAAATTTGTATTGAATGCCTGTGTTTAATTGATGACGGATTATTAACCAAACTATCAGAAGTTTACCCAAGGGGCTATGTATGTCATTAAACATGGAAACATTCATGCCAGATTATAGAGGTCTACCCACATTAGGTTCTGCATAATCTAACCTATTAGTTGGATATCAAGTTAATACATCCCCCTACCTTGTTCATTGTGTTCTTAATGCAGAATATCGGAGCACAATAGTAGAAAAAGAAAAGGAATACATTAGAGATAAGAATGACAGCTGTCAAAACGAGGAGTCCGAGCTGTCATCCAGTGATGTAGAGATGGAGGAGATACATACAAGCCGGGCTACAAGTGCAGGAAGAAATCAAGTAAAAAAAAAGGTGGGCTATGGGGAATTTGGAGAAAAACTGAGGAAGTGGAAAAGTTATGTAATGAGGTTAATATTAGCAGTACATGTATATAGGTCCTACAGTAATTGCTTTGCTACATTGGACTAAAACTACATGTATCTGCTGTACAGACTAGACATGTGGTACTTGCAGGAGTGACAGTGACTGAATATTGAATACCAAAAAATTGCTAATGACATGCAGCATACTGGTACCAAAATGTCTACTTAAACATAGAACACAACAGCACTTTTGTTTTCTGAGTTAAAAAAAAAAGATACTATTATACAACCGTATAACTTTTTATCAATTTTATTTCCATGTCATATCTGTGCCTTTTCTAGGTCAAATATTTGTTGGAAAGTTTATGCACAGTAATTTTTAAGGTAGAAAAATTAATAAATACTACAAATGCTTGGTTTAGAAGTTAGATAATTTCTAGCTCTTAGAGGGGCAGTCCACCCTGAAAATATTTTTTTTTCGGAAGAGAAGCAAAAAAATGAATGGAACAGTTCAGTATTAAGGTTTTAGCAAACTGATGACAAATGAGAAAAATTTAGGAATTATTGAAGGTGTGATATTGCATTTTTGGTTGCAATTGTTATTTTTAAGGTTCTGTATGCTTAAAATTTTTAATATTTTTTTAGTACCGACCAGATGCAATGTGAGCTTGCATTGCTCGCATGATACATCACAGAGTTGCCAATTTGTGTTTGATGAATTGGAGCATCATGATTAAATGCTTGTTTTCCCCATCTATTAAAATAAGAAACTTTCACTTCTTTTTTTTTTTTAATAGATGGGGAAAACAAGAATGAAACCTTTTACTGAGGAATTGGGGAATGGAATGTCCCTTCATCTCTACACTTAACAATTCACTTTCCTCATGCTTTTGGCTTTCTGTTTTATTGATCATTTGTTTATTTTCAGGCAGAAAATGCAGCCATGAGCTCGCTGCTTATAGACAGTGAGGCAGAAGAAGATTGGGTTGTGAAGAAAATAAAGAAAACTGAACAAAGCGATGTGGATGACCTGTCTAAGCAGGTACAAGCCAACACTGGTAAGCATGTTTGATAACTTGTACATCATCAGCACATAATTTAAAAGGTGCTGCTCAGTGCATTGTTTTGTTTGTTTGTTTGTGTTTTTTGTTGTTGTTGTTGTTGTCTTTTTGGGGTCTTGTTTTGGGGGATTGGGGCATCACTTTATTGGTATTTCACATGCAATAAAGCAAAAGTGACTTTTAAAGTGCCCATGACAATGACTGCTGCTCATCCATATTCAGTTAATGTAATCCTGATTATACATGTATTCACAATAGATGACAAAAAGTATTTTGGATGTGTGCTTTTATCCACAGATCCTGGGTAAGTGTGAGCTTATGACAACCACTTTCATTAGATGCGGCTGTCTGAAAGATTTGAAAAGATTGAGGGTTTAATGCAAAATGATATCAGTCATTTAACGATATGTTAATTTTAATGTGGCAATACAGGGAATATTAATTATTGTGGCACATATTTACAGTGCAGTAAATATGAATTGTATCATATTGTAGCACTCTAAATATAATATTAATATAATAATATGTGTGTGTGGATATGGGATGTCAGTTATATAATTGTGGGTAGCGTTCGATGGTCAAGTAGAGATACAGGAAGACAAAATACAATATATCACACAGTGGAATATCGTTCCAGTATGCTTTAATAATGAATATCGACAATGATCGAAAATATGTGATGACTGGTACTCCTTATTCCACGGTCATGGGATGGGCCTGGAGTACAAAACGCTGTAGGGTTGGAACAAAGCTCAAAAACCCAAAGAAGACTGCCTCTTCTACTTTCTTCAACTATCTTTATACTACCTGACAGGAAATGTGTGTCACACTGTTTCTTTGTTCTAAGACCAGGTAATGAGGAAATGGGTGTGTTTGGACAAGTGTTTAATCGGACAAGTGTTTGGACAGTGTCAAAAACCCAAAGAAGACTGCCTCTTCTACTTTCTTCAACTATCTTTATACTACCTGACAGGAAATGTGTGTCACACAAAGGAGTTATCACAGTTCTGTGATAACTCCTTGGTCACACTGTTTCTTTGTTCTAAGACCAGGTAATGAGGAAATGGGTGTGTTTGGACAAGTGTTTAATCGGACAAGTGTTTGGACAGTGTTTGAACAGCTTGTGAGAGTGAGAGAGAGAGTGAGAGAGGGGGGGGGGGGGACTGGGATAATAAGGAGTTACATAATAGTGGCCCAGTAGAGATAAACAATCTTGCCTTGGGTCAGTGAACTCTTTAGATTGCTGTTCAACTAATATTAATTATTTTAGAGGTATATATTGATTATTTCAACTCTTACAATAGAAACAAGTCTTTAGAGTGCAAAATCGGTCAATCATATATACTTCAACAGATATGGTAAAGATATATTTGGTACATATACAGAATTTTGCTTAAAACAAAAAAAATGAACGTTTCAAACTTACTTAAAATGCCCCAACTCAAACCAAATTTTTTTTTTCTGTTCCATCAACTCATTTTATCATCTTCTTATTTGCAAATATTATTTTCAGAGCTACTGAGAAACATAGGGACCCCAATTGAAGAGGCAGTGGAGCGAGCACTGGCAAGATACTTTTCAGGTGGTAGAGCAGGTCCTTCTCAACGAGGGCCAACATCAGAACCAGATGCCAGAGCCATCCCAGTCCCACTTCCTGATCCAGTAACAGTAGGACCAGCCCTTCCAGATATAAAAGTGAGGCAAACATCACATGCCCCAGCTGTCCCACCCCCTGATCCAGTATCAGCAGTTGACAGACCCTGCGATGAGGTTTGTGTTTGAATTCCCAAATATTGCACAATTTCCATTATATTTCAGTTGAATAAAAAACCCGACCCCCCCCCCCCCCTGCCAAACACACACACACACACACATCTTGGGTGTCGATCACTGAAAATTTACTTAAAGGTAATGTAATCTACATGACTATAGGTTGTACTTGGATTTTCTACTTTGATTCTTCAAAATGATTTTGTTTTATATATGAAATGATATGTGTGAAATCATATTTTCCACTAATTGATGCTCAAAAGATTGTTAATCTTTGGTAGGAATGTTATTTGTAACATCAGCATTAGTAATTAAAATTCATTTTTTATATAATGATTTTTTTTTTTTTTTTTTCTTATGTATTTCTGGTTTTTTTTTCAATAATAATAATAATGAACCATTCTTTTATAGCGCATATCACAAAAAATGAATTTATTTCCTTATGCGCTTTATAGAAAGAAAAGAAAGAAAAAGGAAAATAGAGTTATAGGGCAGTAAAACATAAGGCAAAAGTACTTTGACACACAACACAAGAAAATAATTTGTTAAAGAAAGAAAGAAATGTGTCTTTTACAGACCCTTATAATGCTTGACTGTATCAGCCTGTCTAAGATTGTTAGGTAGCTTATTCCACAACTCTATTCCACAGCTGTAGGTTGTTGAAATGATCTTGCACCATTAAAATTTGTCAACACTGAGTGAGAAACTGATTGTCATTTTGACTTAGAGCGTAGGTTCCTGATACAGGTACGCTGTCTTACTGGAAGCAAATGAAGTTTTTGTAAGATTGGGGTAATGTGATCATGAAGTCTAATGCAAGTTACCAACCTTGCAGAGTTTTGGATGCTCTTGCCATCATATCATGGGGGTGTTTCATAAAGCTGTTTGTAAAGTTACGCATGACTTTACGAACGACTGGAACATGTTCTTGGGTGCTATTACTAATCAGATTCTCAATCATTGAGCACAAGAACTGATCACCAGTCGTTCGTAAAGTCGTGCGTAACTTACGAATAGCTTTATGAAACACCCCCAGAACATTTTAAAGCTTATACATGTATATACATATATCATTGGCAGGGCTTATTAAATCATACATATCCTTGTCTTGTTTTGTATTCAAAATTAAAGAAAACATGATATAAAGATAACTGATGAAAAGAAGAGGAAGAAGAAGAAGAAGAAACATTGTTTACTAAGTTTCCACTGGATATGCATGTTCATGTATTCCTTTTCAACTGTTGACAGGGTTTATTGTAGCATGCATTATTCTTGCCTTATTATTATTATTTTGGATTAAATTTGTTAAAAGTTAACTGAACATCTTGAATTTTCTGCCACCTAGGAGAACCCACAAAGGGGATGCAGTATTATTAGTATGGTGATTGAAAATGAAATGTTGACAGGGTTTATTGTAGCAAGCATTATTCTTGCCTTATTGTTTTTGTTGTATTAAAATTGTTGAAAGTTAACTGAATGTCTTGGATTTTCTTCCACCTAGGAGTACCAGCAAAGAGGATGCAGTGTTATCAGTATGGTGATTGACAGTGAAAGGCCTATAGAATGGTGAACTCACAAAACACAAGTCCATCACTTGGTCTTCCATGTGTAAAATATTAACACACATATTTCAAAAGAAATAATTCCTTCTTAGATGGATAATTTCAAAGACCCATATTTCAAGAATAGTGCATATATATATAGCACAAAGAGTATGGATTTTACAGCAGACAACACTTCTATATGCTTTTCATTGAGTGATTCTTATGCTGTGTGGTTTGTATTTTTTCCACAGGGTGGCTGGGAGTTGACTCTGTGGTTAAACTCACTATATGGAAGTGTTCACTGTGTGATTGATACCACAGAGGACATGCTTAAAATCTCACTTTGTGAAATTACCACAGTGTGGTAAAAGTGCACTATGTGAAAGGTACCAAAGTGTGAGAGAGAGTTCACTCTGTGAAAGATACCACAGTATGGCTAAGAGTTCACTGTGTGAGATAGTACACCGTGAAAGATTCCACAATATGGCTGAGAGTTCACTGTGTGAGATAGTACACCGTGAAAGATTCCACAATATGGCTGAGAGTTCACTGTGTGAGATAGTTCACTGTGTGAAAGATACCGGAGTATGGCTGAGAGTTCACTGTGTGAGATAGTACACTGTGTGTGTGAGACATCAGTGGTCAAATTTCACTGTGTGAATTGATGGCTGAGAGGTCACTGTGTGAGAGGATCCACAGTGTGGACACACTGTGGTTCACATAGTGTTAACAGTGTGGACGACAGTGAGTGACCACACTGTGAGACACAGGGTGGACACACTGTGGGCTAGAGTGTGGTTCATAGGGTGTTCACAGTGTGAACTATGATACTGACCACACTGTGATCATACTGTGAGTCACAGTGTGGACACACTGTGGACCACTGAGTGAAAAAGTGTTCCAATTTATCGCAGTGGAATGACTATGTGAAAACAGTGTGACCACACTGTGGTTCACACTGTGTTTCACGCTGTGGTGACTGTGTGCTCTTTCCGGCAGGGCTGTACGGCATCCGCGTCCATGACTTTCTGAAAAGCACCCTAAACGAGGATTTAAGTCGAGAGGTTTTTGATACCCTATTCAGGGAAACCCGCCAAAAATTTCTGAAGTTTAGATCCTTAACGAGGATTTTTTTTTAGATTTTGGATAGTATTTTACACCCTATTCGAGGATTGGTTCTTCTTGGCCCTTTTTTGGCCAAAAAGGAAGAGTTAAAGACAAAAAAAAAATTACTTTGGAACACATTAGGGGCCTACAGAATGGTTTTTTCATTGAAAGAATAGGAAAGAACCTTTTTGGAGTCATGAAAAAGTATTCACGGGAAGATTTTCAGATCGACTGCTACTGTCAAATTTCCTACCCTTTTCGAGGATCTTTTCTCATCACTACTAGTGAATTTGATACCCTTTTTTCAGAATTGTCCTGTTTTTGATACCCTATAACGAGATCCCCGGGATACCCGTCTGGTGGTGAAAAAACAACCCTTTTTACTCGTTTTCATGGACGCGGATGCCGTACAGGCCTCAATGAGACATATCCCCCCCCCCCCCCCCCGGTTGCTGATAATGATATATATATATATATATATATATATATATATGTGAAGAGAGAATATAATGGTACAGAATGAAGCAGGTCACTCGGTGTATTTGCAAGCTTTCGGCTCCTGGCCTTCTTCAAGTTTATTTGCTAAATCAAACAGAATGAAACAAATAATAATAATAAGCAACTTAACAAAACTAAAGACAACAGAACAGAACTATCATAAATCTGGCAACATAAATCAACAGGAATAATTATAAGTGAAATTGAAAAGATGTTACTTGCCAAAACAAAACTAAAGACAACAGAACAGAATTGTTATAAAGCTGGCAACATAAATCAACAGGAGTAAGTGAAATTGAAAAGATGTTATACTCGGCAGGAGTAAGTGAAATAACGAAAATGGAACTCAATAAAAACAAAAGTAAGCAAAGTAAACGATTACCTGACTTTTAAGGTCGAAGCAAATGTATATGTACTCTCGTGTGTAATGGGTAGGTGTTATGTGCAATAATCGTTACATGTAATACGGACGTCATGTAGAGGGCGTTTACTACACAAGTAAATAAATGGGTGCGTCCGACCGGAACAATGTAAAAAGGGGGGAAGGGGGGCATAGTGAAGTTCCAGCGTTGAGGGGATGATTAGGCAAGACAATTTGGCTTTAAGACGATTAATTTGGTTTTTACTCTCTATGTGCGTGGAATCGCCACGTCAACTGCGTGCGTGTCGTAAGGAGATATGGATAAAAGTATATGACAAAGAAGTGTAACAAATAGGTTTATAATAAATGCATGCGAACATGTACATGCATAGTGCCCGTATACTGGTGTAAAGATATATGTATATTCTCACATGCATTTGCACCTTCACCTGCGATATACGTACGGAATATGTACACGTGCATATACTTGTACATTTGTATAATTAGATCATGTGGTAACATATCATAAATAAGTATATATTGACGCACACAAATATGTTCACATGATTATACATGAGTATACTGTGTATGATTCTACCTACATACTTGTCTACGCAAATTGTGTACCTGATCATACATGAAGGCAATTTCATTGTAATATGTGCCTACCTCTGAAGAAGGTGTATGATAATTGTGAGTGAGGAAGGGAGGAGCAAGCGAGACAGAGAGAGGGAGAGAGAGAGAGAGATGAGGAGTAATTATCAAGTTAAGGGAAAAATCGTTTACTTTGCTTACTTTTGTTTTTATTGAGTTCCATTTTCGTTATTTCACTTACTCCTGCCGAGTATAACATCTTTTCAATTTCACTTACTCCTGTTGATTTATGTTGCCAGCTTTATAACAATTCTGTTCTGTTGTCTTTAGTTTTGTTTTGGCAAGTAACATCTTTTCAATTTCACTTATAATTATTCCTGTTGATTTATGTTGCCAGATTTATGATAGTTCTGTTCTGTTGTCTTTAGTTTTGTTAAGTTGCTTATTATTATTATTTGTTTCATTCTGTTTGATTTAGCAAATAAACTTGAAGAAGGCCAGGAGCCGAAAGCTTGCAAATACACCGAGTGACCTGCTTCATTCTGTACCATTATATTCTCTCTTCACATATCTAAATTTAACATGGTTCAACCGATTGGTACACACATCCACACCTCTCTCGCTATATATATATATATATATATATATATAGTCAAGGATTGTATTTCCGTACTCAATTCTCTTTTGCCACCCTTGGCCCATACATGGCCATGGCCCCGGGGGGGGGGGGGGTGGGCACTCAGATTTTTTTTCAGACAGGGGTGTGCCGCAACCGCCCACGAACGGACTAGAAGAGAAAAACATTTGGTCTTTGGAAGGTGGATTATACCCCAAAACCATGGTCTAAGTAACTACGGCATGCACTTAGTATGGGGATTCTATAGAGTAGATGCTGCGAAATGCGGCCGCGCCGGTCCATCGTTCGCATTGCAAAGTCACTTTAAAATTGTGTGTATGACATGTCATATGTACTGTACGGGTGATGCGTGTGTGGGTGTGTGTGTGTGTGTGTGTGTAATGCAAACGATGGACCAGCAGCACACTGGCTATCGGCCGCACTTCGCATCTACATGTATACATAGTGCATATTGCGCGTGCAAGTGACGTGAGAGGACGTACGTACGCGCGCGACAGCTAGAACGGCGCGCGCCGGTGGAATTAAGAGAGCTAAGAGAGCTAGCTAGCTAGTATTAGAGAGACGAGTACCGGCGCCGGTACGCGCACGGTATAGTATATCTTGAGAACGCGTGAGAAGGGTGAATACTGCTGATTATGGAAATTCGGGTATCTTGAGAACGGCCATCGGCCGTTGAAAAGGGGGGTCGTCAAAGCGGCGCATACTCGTCTGTCCAATATTTTGAGTGCCACCCCCCCCCCCCCCCCTGGGGCCGCCCGAGGCCGGCATGGAGGAAATTCATTTGGTATGGCTTGTAATTCAGTAATTGTATTGTGATCAGTTCGGTTGTGCGTCTTTAATCTTTTCTCTTTTTTTAAATTAATTATTATTAACGGTGTGGCAATTACCGATAGATCAAGACTAGCTCAAGACTAACTTACTTTACTAACTTACAGTCTACATGTATTTATCCTATACCTAGGACTTAACTTGTTAGCGGGCACTGGCCGGCGCGGCTACACTTGTTGTTGTACTTCACCGCCGCTAGCTAGCGATCCGATCCGATCGATCCGGCGCACTACTACGTAGGCCTAGGCTAGGCCTACCTAGTACCTATACCGTACATAGACTTAAGGTTACTTAAGGTTGAGTTCTGGACGCAGGTAGTGATGCCTACTATGTCCAGATCATCCTTGTTGCCTGATAGGACTCCGGCGATATCGGCACGGCTGGGGGGAGCTGCTCTGTATTTGAATTAGGTCTAGATCTAGATCTAGTTCGGAAGTTCCGGCTTGCCTGGAATCGGCTTAGCTTTACTGCTCATTCTAGGCTTATTTCAGCTGCCTATTATGTATAGATCTGGAGTCTAGCTTTGATTCAGAAAGGCAGCTTCTGAAAATTGTAGAATCTCATCTGTACCGTACTGTAAATGGTGCCTGGATCTAAGTTGGATCTAGACTAACTTCTAAGGCTAGATCTAATTGTTAAAAGTTGGATCTAAGTAACCATGGGCCGCGGAACCCCACTTTTTTTAGTAGACACGTTTAAAAAAATGTCGGAAAAAAAGCTCGAAAATTGTCATTTATGAGTGAAATCAGATCAGCCCCCCCCCCCTCCCCCACGGTCCGCAGCCCCTGGCAGCCCTGTTAACTTTATAACATTTAACTCTATTGACCTAATTGTCAGCGTATGGTAAATCAACAACAGAAAACCCCACTAAAAGTTGAAATCCAGAGAAGATATGAACACATTTTAATTACATGTAGATCTAGGATGTAAGGTCTCACTTTACACACGGTTAATGTAGATCTAAAAACTGTCACTCGTCTGAAAGGTAGACCAGGGAGGTGTTTCATAAAGCTGTTCGTAAAGTTACGAACGACTTTACGCACGATTGGTACCTGTTCTTGGGTGCTAATCAGATTCTCAGTCATTTTGATTCCCATCAGCTAAAGTTGAAATCCAATCTTTGTGGATTAAAATTCTTGCTGTTAAACAAGCGTCCGAATGTAAAGTTTATTATTTGTCAAAACTGATTAGGGTTATTGGAAATTCAGTCCAACATGTTAAAACACCAGGGAAAATCTAGGATATCTCATTTAGCACAAGAACATATCACCAGTCGTGCGTAAAGTCGTTCGTAACTTACGAACAGCTTTATGAAACACTCCCCATGGCCCATGCATATAAAACTAACTCTGCTATCTGTGGCAACTACGGTACCATGGTAACTTCACTCAACAGCCAATCAAAATCAAGGTTTCCATGGGATTGACGGCAGAGTTGTTATACCGTTAATGGTAAGTTTTATGCATCGGGGCCCAGGCTACTTAATTAAGGTTATAATCTACTTCTTTAAGGTTGAGTTCTGGACGAAGGTAATGAGGTTTTCAAGGATAATTTCAGGAATTGAAAAAATTCCAGGATTTTTCCAGGATATTTGGGGATTCCGTGAATAGACTAACAAAAATGTAGGCAAAAGTTAAACAAATAAAGAAAATAAAAAGAAAGAACAGGGAAAAAAAAAACCAAAGGGAAAAAAAGGAGAAATATAAAATCCCAGTACTTTGTTTTAAACATAAGAAGGCTTGAAGGGAGACTAATCAGAATGAGCACCGTCTGATCGATTATGACTTTGTCCATTTAGACAAGTGCATGCAGTAAGCAGTGTGTGTGTGTGTGTGTTCTATGGTGCATGCGTGTGTTGTTTGACACTTCTAAATTAACATTAACAATACCACAATTTTATTCAGAAATGCTGAAGGCTTGGCAAGATATGAGGAAATATAGATACTCTGAAGGGGAGGTTAATCCGGTTATATTTAATAATCATAATATTTGTATAAGAGGTAAAATGATCTGTGATATCGATCTATTTAATAAAGGCATACGCACTGTAAATCACATTTTTGACAATGGGCATATAAAGCCTGTGGTTTATTTTCAAAATCTTGGGATTAATGCAAATCAATTGCTCCAGATAATTGATATTGCTCATGCCATACCAATTAGTTGGAAAAATGCTACTCCTTCGATCAAATTTATGAAAATTGATTTTTTTTTTTTAACTTTAATATAAACATGAATATTGCTGGGCAGGAAACAACTTTTCAGGTAGTTAAATCTAGAACTATTTATAACTGTTTTATCAACAATTTACGTGAATCGTATAACTTAACAGTAAAGGATGGTCACAGCAATTTCAACTTTACAAATAAAGAAATATGTACTTTTTTTATCCGAGCAAGGAACACAACTCTCATTAGAAAACAAAGGGAATTTCAATTTATACTTTTACATGGAGCTATATATACAAAAGAACATTTGATGAGGTTTGGGTTTGTGAGGGACAATTATTGCTCATTTTGTTATAAGGAGATTGAGTCTTACTTTCATATATTTCTGAACTGTGCGAAAGTGAAACTGTTAATTATGGCAATTTTGTATTGAATATTTTGGCTTGGCTGAATTAAAAGATATGAATTGGGGGATATATACATGGGATTACCTGGTAATTCAAATAGAAATAAATGTGTAAATTCTTTGGTCATGTTTATTAAATATGCAATTTTCCATTCTAGGGCTCAAGGCCAGGTTCCTTCATCTACGAAAATACAAAAATATATAGCTGATTGTATAGAGGAAGAAAAAAATCTAGCAACGAAGACAGGGAAGTTACATTTACACTTACAGAAATGGGAAGAACTGAAAGTGAATAAGGATGTGATTGTGAGCAGGTATGATGTGTCTAGTGTTGTGCGTGTGTAAATCTTGGTACGTTTGTTGGATGTTAGTGAGTGTGAATGTGAATGCTGAGAAGGGGGGGGGGGGGGGGTAAGTAGTGAAAGGGGTAACAAGGTATACCGATGCAGGGTTTATATAAAAATATGCATTATTCATTTAAAGGAGATCTTTATATGAACTAGGAAAATAACAAAAAAAGAAAGGAACATTAACATATTTTGAATGAAAGATCATTTACATTGCATATTATACATTGTGGGACATAGGGAGGGGGTATAGGGCGTACGTTAGTGTTTGTCAATATATTATTTACTTAGTGATTTCATTCCAACATTCTTCCATGCTTGTCTTGTGAATAGTTTAACAGTATGGTATGAAAACGAAATGAAGATTTGTATTTGTTTGAAATTATTTACATTTATTTTATGTAATGATCTATTTTGAATGAAATCTCTAATAAAATATTTTGAAAAAAAAAAAGTGTGTACACCATAGATGTACACTATGTATGGGCACACCCAGACGGTTCATTGGAACATGATGCAAGTGCAGTGAGGTGTGAACTAATATACAGTATATAGGGTATAGTCAAGTATTGTAACTCCGAACAGATTGTATTACCGAACGTGTAAAGTTAAGCGCCTAAAATGGGTTTTCATACGCGTGGGATTACGCGTATGAAAACCACACTATTGATACCAAGGTTGTGTCTTTTTCCCATAGGTTTCACACGTTCGGAATTACGGTACCTTTTTCAAGGGACCAAAACGCCGCGTCGTTGGGAAGGGGTTCAACTCGGATGGGAATATCGTATTAAATCTACGTTGTCTTTTTAAAATTCCATCAACTTCTTTTTTTGTAGGACTTTGAGCATTCAATATGTATAGTTTGACAGATATTCGTTTCATATTTTATTTGCTGTCGTTGATTTTCTGAAAAGTGTTCGGACACTGGATCAACCACCATAATGATCAGTGCACATTCTACAGAGATCATGTAAGGAAGGTTTGGAGGCGATCGTAGCTCATTTAAAAAAATTCAGGATATTTTTTGAAATTCCAGGAATTTTCAGTGTTCATTTCAGGATAATTCATTTTGAAAAGTGGAAACACTGATTGTGCCAGAACTTATCGTACCGGTACCGTAGTAGTTTGACACTATATCACTATCAGCCTCCACAACTCAATTCGATCGGGAGGCTGTTCCACATATTTACCACTCTCATGCCTGGAAAAGAAATTACACTTTTATTGGCTCTTCTTTTGCTTATCTTAAAGCCATTACCCCTCATCCTGGAAATGTTAAGCTCAAGAAGAGGCAGTACACTTGGATCATACATCTTTATCATTTTGAAGGTCTCCATATGAAAAAGTTTAACCCTAAATTGGCTAAAACGCGCATAAAGTGCTACACGCACCGAGAGTCCTCCTCTACACTAGGCCGGCGGCCGCCCGGCCCGGGCCGCGCCGCGCCGGGGACGCCGGTGCGGTCGCGCTAGTGCAGTGCAGGCTGGTGTGCGCGTGTGTGTAGTGCTCCCAGTTATAACTACGGTACATGTAAATACGTGAATGGATGTTAAAAGTGCAACCGTTTCCTCTCGACGAATAAGAACAGGGGCGTAGATAGCGGGGGGGGGGGGGGGGGGGGGGGGGGGGGGGGGTATGCATCCCCCAACTTTCCGGGGGGGGGGGTGATGGTGTGTACACAAACATCCCCCCATGTTTCACCCCACCAAAAACAAAAACAAAAGTGGAAATATACATTTCTGTATTATGTTGTAGATATAATGTGATTTATTGTATCTATTAATTTTATTTTTATATATTCTTTATTTCAATATAAATGTTATATATCTGTGTACAATATTGTAAATTTATATGAATTTATTAACAGGCGCGCCGGAAGCAGTTTGGGATGGGGGGGGGGGGGGGGCAAACATTCAAGGGGGCTCACCTTTCAAGGGCTCATGTCTTCTCACCCCTAAAAAAACACACACGCTTTCCCACCCTCTCACAACAATACAGACGCCCGTACACACCTTTCAGAATATTTCGCTATTAAACACATCTAATACAAAACCTCCACTACGTTAAAGTTAAAAGTTTGAATGCTTTATCTGTCTTCAGTGATCTCCATGCACGAAAAATGAATACAAAGGCTTACAATTACGTAATAAAGCAATCAAGCTTTTAATATACACACGATTTTTACTCCTTTACTACTGATTTTTTTTTTTTTTATTAATGGGGGGGGGGGGGGGCGGGCGAAAATGCATTTCCCCCCCCCCACACTTTTCGTTTGGGGGGCGCCCCCTACCCCCCCCCCCCCCCCCCCCCCCCACTTCCGGCGCCTATGTTTATTAATATTTATCTACAATGCTGTCGTGGCTCCTGATTTTTCCCGATATATTTTTACACCACTAGAAAGTGAAACCATCTACTTCAAATTATACAACATCGGTAGTGTGTATCATTGTTACATACGGTACATGTAGGAAGTACGGAACCCTATATATTTTGTATGAAATATTACTGTGCATATTTTCATGAGATCCACTTGAAGTGAACACTGACGTCACAAGACACAGCTGCAAAAGCCTTTTGTCGAATTAGGAATGGGGGGGGGGGGCGGGGGTCAAAAACTCATCTCCTAAGCAGCTAAGGGCGACAGGCGACATGTAGTTATAACGTTCATCTCGAAAGAAGATCTATGTATCATCTCCATCTGTTTTCAGCTCTTACATGTATGAATGGCTATTGTAAAGCTATACGTATATTAAATGGAACCATCTACGTTGGGATAACGTGATGTGTATACCAGATGGGAATGACATTCTCTTGCGTTCGAAGTTCATTTTCAGGAGAGGAACCAAAAGCCTGAAGTATTATGCAGATGCCGATAGTCGTCATTGCTATTTTTAGCAACAATGGATTTAGCTATGTGGGTAAGCGTAGGACTGAAGATGGTGGGGAAACAAACACTTGGCGTAGCCGCAAAATTGGAGGCACCGTTCTGTGTGCGAAATGGGAAATCAAGGCCATTGACTAGGGGATGTAAGAGAAGGTCGAAAAGTCTTCTTTTCAAGTCTCTTCCTCATCTTCATTTTTCTCTTTTTCCCTATTTTCCTTCCCCCGTTTTTATTTCTTTCTTTTTTTCTTTTCTGCAAGTTTGATGCGGAGGGCAAGCACCCTTAGAGCTCTATACGCTACTATGTGGAAGTACAATTACAATTATTCATCTTTATTTCGCATCTCTTAAAAGATGGCAAGACATGAATACAATTTAACCCCCCCAAAAAAACCACAATACAGTAAGTAAATAATACATAAAACATAAAAAAATACATTAAAAAAATTAATTACGTATACTATAATGTACTTCCCATTCTGTTTATTGAACAAGGGAAGGAAATTGACAGTGGGCGTATCTGGGCATTGACAATTCGTTGAACATCTCTTCAAAACGCTCTTTCTACATAAGTTGACTAATTTTTTCTCCACAGTTATTATACGGAATCAATCATGCACGATATAAACATCATGATCCAGCATTAAGAAGATCGATGAAAGCATAATATTCAGAACCCACCAAAGCATGCTTCCCTTCATCTTCTTTAAATTACGTATCATCTGATTGATGCTACTTCGGTCAAGGTTGATTGGATTGTTCTCCTCCCATACTTATTAATTGGAATAGGAGACATACAGTAGGGGCGTCGAAGACGGGGGGAGGGGAGCGTATACTCTCTCTTTAAAAGAGTGAATTTTCACTCCCCCGGGAGTCACGTCAGTGATCACTTGTTTAGAATTGAATATCGATCGAATTCAGAGTGCTCGGCTGCTGAAAAGAAAAGAGTGAATGTTCACTCCATTTTCACTCCCCGGGAGTCACGTCCGCAATTTTTTTTTTTTTTTTAACAGAGACCGTATGCTATAACCCCCACCCCATCTCCCATTCAAACGCCTTTTGGTATATCCCTAATTTTGTGCAAATTTCCATATATAGGAAACTTTATTATCATTTTTTAACTCCTGTCTATATATCCTTGTTTATATTTGCTGATTAGAATTAAACGACGCCTACGTGGTAATGGCACAGACCTACTGAGCTAATGTAGATTGTCCACCGGCGACAATTGCACGGCCGTTAATTTCCCCAAATTGTCGAATTCATGGCTTCAATTCTGTCTTAATCATCGGCGTAGGCGTACCTGTCACAAAGAAATGAAACAAAAAAGAGAAAGAGAGAGAGAGAGAGAGAGAGAGAGAGAGAGAGAGAGAGATGATGTGAGATCGCTAATAGCGACATGGATGTATTAAAAAAGATGAGTCTGTAAAACCTACCGCGTCATAATATAGAAAACAATGCTTCTCCTGAGATAAAATATGCGCTGCTTTCTACCTGGTCGGTCTTATTTACACCAGATATATATATTTCTTAATCACAGAATATTTGGAATTGGGTAGAATGATACTTCTCCCCATTTTTTTTTTTTTTTTTTTTTTTTTTTTTTGGGGGGGGGGGTCTTCTTTTCTTCTTCTGTCGTCCTTTCCGGATCAATGCTTTTGATTATGATAACCATCGTTATTATCATAAATGACAATTATTACCACTTTATCCATAGAGTATATTTTGTTTTAACAGCACTTCTTGTTGAAGTAGTCACCATTTTATTATACTCTGAATGATTTAAATCATTGTCTGTTTACGTTTATCCTCTATGCAAGCAAATAGCCCTGTTTCATGAAACTTGTTATCAATAACAACTGCCCCATTTCTATGACAAATTTGCTCTCAGCCAATCAAATGCAACGATTTCAGTAGCTTATAACAATTATTGTAACTTGTTATCAATAACTGCCCCATTTCTCTGACAAATTTGCTCTCAGCCAATCAAATGCAACGATTTCAGTAGCTTATAACAATTATTGTAACTTGTTATCAATAACAAGTTTTATGAAACGGAACAGGAGTGAAAGTGTAAATGCGGATCTCTTTCATGCATGCATCCTTGATGGTGAGGAGGATTACCCGCCTCCGAAGAAAGGTTTTATTAATTTTGATGACCTGTGTAATTGGGGAGGAGAGTATCTTCATCAAGTTTAATCCAACGCATGACTTGATCAATTGGCGAAGATTTAATAGATTCAAAGAATTCTTCTCCGTATCCATGTTCATAATAATCTTCGAAGGATATTGTGATTGAGTACGGGAAGCTCCGCATAATATATATTAAGGATCTATGCATTTGAAGCAAAAAGATTTATCACTTTTACGAGGGGGGATTATGCTGCGAGTCGCCGACCTATTCACCCATCAACTTAGTTGAACTTGATGTTTAGATAATCACTGAGATGTAACATGTATAGATGCAGAATGATGAGGGCAATTGTGAGAATTGGGAGTTGAATTGCGAGACACATATAAAGAGAGAGAGAGGGGGGGGGGG